>OY787640.1:5225966-5439466 GCA_963678965.1 Cruciata laevipes | reverse complement strand
ACTCAGGACGGAAATAGTAAGAAAATGTTTGTATAATTAAATCATACATAGTATAAATTAAAAATATAAATAATAGTTTTTTAGATAAGCATGTTTGACTAATCATTAAAAGATAGGGGGAATGCTACAGTCCAGTTTTACCTTTTTGACTGAAGGTTCAGTCAGTAAATTGTAGCCATTGATTTACCAAATACTCCATCTGAACCATTCAAATTAAATAAGGATTTAACTATCCTATACGGTGGTGATGACCGGCTACCTCCAGCCTCTTTCGCCCATTACGACGGGGAATTCCCCGTCGCCGACAGCTGCAATTCGTCTGTCTCCAGCGGTGAAGGCCCAGTTCAACGGCGACCTCAGCTGCCGCAGCTTCACTTTATTCTCCGGCGGCGAGCTCTGCCTCTCTATAAACACGAATCAATCGCTTATGACTCAATACACGAACTCCCTCTTCCTGTATAGCTACGAATTCCTCTCTTCATGAAGAATAAGGTTCATTCAAAAGGTAAAACGTTACCCATCAACATCAATTATCTGTTTCTGAAATTGCTGTTTTTTAGCTTCATCCGGTCTGTTTACATGATTTAAGGATTGAGTAGTCGCTGTTCTGAATTTATAGATCCAAACAGAAAGGTTTAAACTTTTGAACTCTATTTTTAATCACAGGTTATTTTCAGATTGCTTACCAAGTTTGCCTTCAGAATCTTTCCAGGTTGCCGCCGAGTTCACAATTTGATTTGATTGTGTTTAAGTTTGGCTTTTTCAGCCTCTGTTGCTTCGTTGCAGGCTTTGAAGGGCTTTCCGAAAGGGGAAGTTCCAGATTGCTTACCAAGTTTGTCTTCAGAATCTTTCCAGTGTTGCTATTTGTACCTTTAGCTCCTTGCTGTCATCTGAATTGTGAACAGAATTTTGAAAACAATAGTTGAATGTGTGATATAACCATAACCAGTGGTTTTGTTTGGCGAGGACTTTGTCTCATATGCATATTTGGAATAATATTTGCTACTTTGCATTTCCCTTTTGTTTTACTTGATTTCTGGGGATCCTATACGAGTCTGAGTCCTCAGGTCGCATTTTTCCTTCTCCTTAGATGATTAAAAACAAAATACTATTCAGTTTCTAATTTTTGGTTGTAAGAGAATGAAAATGCATCTGGCCCTCTTCCCTTGGGGTTGCAAGAGCTGGAGCTGAGGTACATGCTTGATTGCTATTTGCACAAGCTGGCCATGCAATTTTTATATCTTCTATTTAAGTGCTTTTATGTGAAGAATCAGCTTAGCCAGTAGAAATGACTTTCCCTAGGCCAAAATACACTCCGTGAGTAATTTTACGAAGGTAAATAAGCCTTACTGTTTAATTCTTTATACTAACTTTTAGGATAATGATTGCCTGAGTTTTGTGTCATCTGCCAGACTTGTGCATCTTATATATGCATTTAGAATCCCCTTCTTTAAAGTTATTTGGATATTTTTATCCTGTATGCTAACTGCAAGTTTGATTATCTTATCTTCCTTGAAGGAATCAATACCAGGTTGCAGGGGAGTGTATACTGTTTACCACAAGAATGCACGCAGTCATGTTGTTGACTCGTCCAAGATTGTTGCTGATGATGATGAATATCATGCATATTTGATTATTAGCTTGGAGAATCATACAATGGTAATGTCATTCTATATTATGTGTATATGGTTTTTTTTTTCTCATTTGTTAATAGTTTAGGAGTAATTGGATATTGTTGACTCTACCTTGTTCTAGTTGCTCCTCTTTATGTACAATTATACAAACATGAATGTCTGTGTTTTCAAGTTCACAGTTTGATTTGATTGTGTTTAAGTTTGACCTTTTCAGTCTTTCTGTTCACCATTCTGTGAACTGAACATAGTTGTCTATTTTCAAAGTTTGAGTGGAAGCTGATGTTTGTAGGAAATTGTCATTTATAGGTTTCTTTTGAGCCTGCATACTTGGCTGCATTTATTTGTCAAAACTAGCTTGATTTTGCATCTATGATTAAGTAATTACATTTTAGCAAATCCGATTTGGAGAAAGCCTTTAAGTTCTTAGACATATACATGTTGAATTTTATCAAAGTGTTGTGAAAATGACATGTATCTTGAAACCGAGCCTGTCAAAAATTTCATTTTGAGGCCAACAGGACAATGTTTTACAGCTGACTCTTGGCTCACTTGAGATCAAAGTTCCATCATTTAGTTTTTCACTTTTACAGTGTCATTTGTATTTGGATGTAACTGGTAGTTTGTCAGATGATTTGCTGGCAAAGGCTACTGGTCAAGTTGTTCGGCTTTTGAGAAACAGGAGACTTCAAAATCTGAATTGACAGGAACTAACATTCAGATGATTGGAGCTTTAAGTCAAGCTGTAGGATATCATTTTGGTTCCCACCTTGGAGATACAGTTCCTGTTTTAATCAATTATTGTTGGAATGCATCAGAACTTCGTGAATGTAGCCTGCAGGCATTGGAGAGCTTTCTGCTTACATGTCCTAGAGACACCGATATCTCCCTATTGTGATGAAATTCTCCACCTTACATTAGAATGTATTAGCTATGATCCCAATTTCAAACTTGTGAATTTAAGAATTCAACCATTTCCATGCTTCCTATCATACTTGCTTAAACATTTTTTGAGATATTTGGGTGTTATTTAATCACACTTTATTAATAATTTTAGTAGTATATATAATACAAAAGGTTTTGAGCCAATTTTTATCGGTTTTAATGAAGTGGAATTGCATTAAACTGAAAAAAGGTGAACTAAATTGAATTCATCCAACTGTGAATGTTCTGAACAAAGATAAATTAAATTAAATTGAAAAAATGAAATGAATTCAACAAAATTTGAGTAAATTAATAGAATTTAATGAAAAGAAACTAACTAAATACTACTAATTAAGGTTAATGAAATTGAATTGAACTGAACTGAACTAAATCTATAGAAAATGAGATAGGGCTAAATTGAACTAATATAAATAGAAATTTATATTGAAGGGAACGATTGAGTTTAAATAAAAATAAGGGAAAATTTCTATTAAGGGCGGAGTACAAATGTTTATTATTATAAAGGGTGTGAAACTTATATATTTATTGTTAAGGGCATTATGACATTTCTACACTTTATTTTATTAAGAAAAGTCATTTATATCCCTCTCCTCTCTAAAAAAAATTCAGATTTCTAATTAATATGTTTTGTTCTCTTGAGCTTATTTGTAAATCAATTCAATACAATTTAGTTAATTAGTTCAATAAAAATAAAATTTGATGAAATTTAGTTTAATTTGGTCATGCTAATTTTTTCCAGTACAATATTTTTAATTTAGTTCAATTTAGTTCGGTAAAATAAAATTTGATGAAATTTAGTTTAATTTAGTCATGTTTATTTTTTCGGTGCATTATTTTTCAATTAGTTCAGTTTAGTTTAGTTCAGTTGAATACTTTTGATCATGTTTTTAGTAACAATAAATTTTATTAACAAAAATATGATCAAAAGAATTATACTGAACTAAATTAAATTGAACTAAATTGAAAAAAATGTATTAAAAAATTCAATATGACTCAATTAAACTAAATTTCATTAAATTTTATTTTTACTGAACTGAATTGAACTAATTGAACTAAATTGTACTGAACTGATTTACAAATAAGCTCAAGAGAACAAAACCTATTAATTAGAAATCTGAATTTTTTAGGGAGGAGAGGGGTATAAATGACTTTTTTGAATTAAATAAAGAATATATTTGTTATAACGCCCTTAAAAATAAATATACAAGTTTCACACCCCTTATAATAATTTACATTTGTACCATGCCCTTAATAGAAATTTTCCCTAAAAATAATATGAATACGAGAAGTGATTGATGCAAGAGAGAATCATATTAGTTTTTGGAGTTGCAAGATAATGCAAACACTATGGTTATCGTGAAATTTAGTTATTCTTTTTATATGCTAGTTGAATTGGATACTAATTCCACTATAATCGATTCCGAATGTTTCCCAATACCATGAAAGGATATGTTCAAAAAAATAATAATTTATAATTAGTTGAGCAAATTCAATTCATCTAATTCACTTCAATTCAACCTAGTTCATTATGATCTAGACTAGTTTATCTCAACTAAATTTATTTCGATTAAAATTACATAGACTTATCTGCTACATAATTTTTAAGTCTTTTTTCCAATTCGATCATTCAGATCAAAACTCTTACTCAATCTGCAAGTAGACTACTGAACTCCATTATTTTCGCTTATTCGACCAGATCTAGTTATTTGGATATTTATTTTCGTGTTTTCAATGCGTCTACGTGATTTTATTTTATTTTGAAAGTATCATTCATAATGTTGGGAAACGCCCAATCGCGATTACAATTAGTGAAATCAAACATCTAGAATAGGTATCTCTATCAAGGATAACCAAACTAAATGCTAATCAGACTAATTGTTCTATTACAAAGGTGAGATCCAATAAAAGAGTAATATCCCCTCATAAATATACTGCCACAACAAAGGCACACAAAGCGAAAGTTATGAACAGTTTAACAAGTGATCTGTATGACTGTATCTAAGAATGATTTACATTGTTAATCAGACATGTTCAACATGTGCAACACCACGAACACAATGAAAACAAATGAATATTGCTTCTCCATCGCCCCAAAGGGGGAGATGGGGGAAGAAGAAGAGTTTCTATGATTTTGGTAGTTAGGCTTAGGCGGCATGTAATGCATCTAGATGAGCTAGGTCCTAAAGATGTGTTTACAGTTTGAATCAAGATACAAGATATTAATTTATTGAAAATGCCCTGTAGCGATTACAATGTAATTAATATTCAATTCAATTTAGTTCAGAAAATTTCATTTTAATTGAGCTTAGATTAGTTTATTTTAGTCCAGGTTAGTTAGAATATAATTTTATGTGATGTAGCTTAATTTAACCATGTTATTTCTATTTTTAAATATATTAGTTTTAATTTAATTTAGATCAAATCAAATGATTTCAAATCAATTTTTATCAGTTCAAATAAGCTTGGAAGATACGTTCCATTACTACTTTCACTTTAAAGTACTGTAAGAGTGATATCTAATTCGTTTAAATCGATTGATACAAATATAATATGTCTTTGTTATACGACCTTTTGTTAGTGACATATGAATCAATACATTAGTTGCAGTTTAGTTCATATAAGTTCAAATAAGTTGAAAAACATAATCCGATTATTGTAAATATAATAACTCTATTATATAATTCTTTGTAGTAGCACATAAATCATTACATTAATTTTAGTTAAGTTTACATCAAATCAAATAAGCTAATTTGTAACAAATTTTAAATTATAATTGCAATTTTATTTTAGTTAAAATAATATTTAAATCTATTTTAGTTTTGTTCATTTATTTAAAATAGAAAAAAGTATTATTACTACTTTCGCTTTTATAACTACTATAAGAGTGATACCTGATTCTTTTAAATCGATTGTTACTAATATATAATATGTCTACATTATACAATTTTTTGTTAGTAATATATGAATCAATAGCTCAATTGTAGTTTAGTTCATATAAGTTCAAAAAAGCTAAACTTACAAATACATCAATTGTAGTTTAGTTTAGTTCAAATAAATATATTAATATGTATTTTATTTTAGTTACATTGTCCATAGTCGGAGATGATTTGGGAAAGTACATAGAATTCTATAGATACGATATTTAGGCCCTGTTTACCAGAACTTATCTGTAGATCAATTCAGTTCAGTTCAGTGAAAATGCAATTTGATGAAATTCAGGTTAATTCAGTCATGCTGATTCCATTTTTCAATACATCAATTTTCACTTCAGTTAAGTTCAATTCAATTCAGTTTAGTTCAGTACATCAAAAATAAGCTCTAGTAAACAGGGCCTTAAAGTACAATCAAATAAATTTATTTTATTTTATTTCAGTTTAGTTCAAATAAATATTTTAATATTTATTTCATTTCAGTTCAATATAATTAAATTGGTTGAAGTTCAGTTCAATTCAGTCTAGTTCAATATATGTAATTTTGTTTCAGTTCAATATATTAAATTTATTTCAGTTATGTTCATTTCATCTATAATGTAAGGCCCTATTTGCCAGACCTTTTTTGTAGATCAGTTCAATTCAGTTAAATAAATTTAAATTTATTTCAGTTCTACTAAATATATTTAAATTTATTTCAGTTCTATTAAATATATTTCAATTCAGTTTAATTCATTTAAGTTTAGAAAGAAATAAGCTCTACTAACATGGCCTAAATAGGCATTAGAACTTCCATCATTGGAGACTGAGGGGGTGCTTGGTTGAGGGGTTTGGAGGTGGGTAATGAGTTTGATTATAGAGTATGGGTGTTTGGTTGGGTATTATTATTATATGGGGCCCACATCCATTACCCAAACCCCCCAAAATTGACTATTATGGGTTTCATTACCTACTTGTTTACTATATTTAGCCACTCCGACATTATAGTTTACTATTTTTATCAATTTCCTTGTGCAAACCAAGCAACAACATTATAATCATTACCCATATAATCATTATACCCTATTATCATTCCCATTCCGATTCCCATTACTCTATTTCAACCAAGCACCCCCTGAACAGTATTTTGAAAAAACATCATCCAGAATTGAGCGGTGAAACTGAAAATTTTCATTAACATGATGCCCCTAAAACGTGGGAAAACGTGGGAAAAACCAAAAAAATCTTTAATCAACAGATAGGTTTGCAATTTTCGTGTCGCCTTCGTCCATCCAGCAAGCGGCTTTTGTCTCATTCCTTCTTTCCGACAATCTGACATGATCCAGCACTTCTTCAGGAAATTCGGCACGATTCCCTGTTTCTTTCCCCCAGATTTCCGGACCCATTCTGCAAGTACTACAAGTCTACAACTCCTTTTTTTTTTTTCCTATTTTGCACTCACTATTTGACGAGTAAATACTTGTGGTTGTGGGAAGAATTAAAAGAGACGATGATCAGAATTCGCATCAGAGATGGGCTGGCAGAACCCTAGAACCCGCTTTCCTCCCTCAACCTTGCCCACGGCTCGATCGTGTACCTCGCGTACGACGACGAGCGCACTGTGGCTAGAGTGCGGTCCGTTCACCCCACCGGAAAAAGATAACCTTTTTCTCTAATCGCGAAGCAGGTATTTGAGTAAATGGCCTCTAGACCTTTTTTTTTGTAGCCTTTCATAAATTAGCTGAGTTAATTATTGGTTTTAGGGGCTGAGTTAATTTTTGTAGCCTTCCAATGTTCAGTGCCAATGAAAGCGCTGGCCTGTAAACTTGTTCATTTATGACCAAAGGCTGGGCAGAAACTGCATTCTTTATAATCACTATGTAATGATATCTGTAATTCATCTTTGGTGTGTTTACAGTTGTGTATGAAGTTTTAATTGTATTATTTTCAATTCTACCGTAATTTCAAGGGAAAAACTGGAAGTGTATGCATGTGCCTACCAGATGAGATAGAAATGTTTATTTATGAGTATGCTCTCTGCTAGCTGAAGTCATGTCTCTACTTAATTTGAGCACTGTCATGGGAATGACTTTACAGGGTGATTGAACTTTAATATACTTGTGACGTTAGATGTGTTTTCTCTCTGGAATGGACTTAGTTATAGAAATAGTGATTCTTGATCTGTTCAATGAACACTTTTATCTAGCAGTTAGAGATGACTAAAATACTGATATGCATCCAAATATTTTATGACTACTGAAAGCTTAAGCTTATCTAGATTTTCACAAATAATTTTATTAGCCATCAATCTTTGCTAACACTACTGTAGAATTGTTTAATTTGTACCTCAACTCAAAACGTAGGTGTCTTTGCCGGTGATGATGTTGATGTTGAATGTGAATAAAACCATCACAGAAATTTTTAGTAGATGTCAACTGTCAAGAAAAAGTTATGCCATTTCTCTTCCTTGTGATGGTTACATAAGGACACTTTGTACCATTCCCTTGGTACTTGAGATTTTAATAGCAGGGTGGCTGGTAGATTTGTGTAGGCTTCCTTAGTTTTCAAGACAAAAATTACAGAAAGCTGCTCAGTTTCTATGACCATGTTGTTGAATAGTATTTATAAATAGTGGAATCTCAGACTAGATCAGCTCTTATATATTATCATGAGCTGAATGAGTTTATCTATCTCTGTAAACTATATATGGTCCATTTGTTTGCTTTAGTTTTTAAAATTGCAACTTGTTTTTATACAGCACTCTGATTTTAAATGATGCAATCTCAAGAGATGATTTCTTCACCCTACTATAGTTTTCAAGAGAATTATTTGATCGTCTTCATATACATCACCTTAGCTTCATCTGCAAATATTCCTACAGTTCGTTAAAACTTTTTTATAGATTAGATATATGTATACAGATTATGTCTAATCTGTAAAAATATTTTAATAGCTCCCATCCTAAACTTGATAGTGAGGGTTAAGTTCCTTCAGCAGACATAGTAAGAGTAATTGTGAAAGTGGAGCTTAAGTCGCAAATCATTTGAATAGGCCATAACAATGGAGATTTGTAAAGGAGCCTGAGTTGCTGCATATATTATGTTTATCTAAAACAACCCGTACCTTTTACAGTTTTATCATGCTTTACCTCTTTGATAGGGATAAGATTGCACTTGGTTGATGCAAGGAATGTTCCGAGCCAATGGTGGACTCGGCTATCTGAAAAAACCCGACATGCTGATGACACCGGGTTACTGTCAAGATTTGTGTTTCAAGAAAACCTTGAAGGTGAGAGCAACCAAAAAAGCTGCAACTATTTCACCATAAAAATTCAAGAATAGAAATAAATGCTTTGCATATTTCTTAACATGTAGTAGGTTAAAGTCTACATGGGAGATGGATGGTGTAGAATTTTCTTCGAAGTCACTTTGGTTCGCGTTCTCCACCAAAATTTTACACCAAGGGTTGTTGGTTTCTTGTTTTTGGTAGCATTCTGATAATCAAATTCAGAATCCTCATATTATTTGCTCAAACAGGTTGGCATACATGGAGTGCCTGCTGATTGTGTGACGGAGAAGACGAAGAAGGCAAACAATTGGCGGCCAGTGTACCAAGAAGAGTTCACTTTCAGGCTCTCTCACTGAGCTCGCACTGCTGCGAGTTGAAGTGCACGATTACAACATGTTTGGTTAGTGATTTTGCTGGCTAGACATGTTTACCTGTGTCACATTTGCTTATGATCCAAGAAACGTTGGGCTCATGATGCACTTCGAGTTTGTAAAACATGTTTATTAAAACGCTCTCTTGGTATCCAATAAAGGACATGTTGTCTCAATTTCTTATTTGCTTTTATTCATCAATGTAACTTATATTTATACATTTTTGTGTAACAAATTCCAAAGAAACTGGGAAAATAAATACTTATCAAGGAAACATCTCTTACTCCATAGACATTGTGATCATATTCAATACACCAGTAGTTTCAAAAGTATATTAAAAAGTGAGAAATAGCACTAAAAATTCATATTTATGTGAGCAGCAGATTCTCAGATTTATTTGAGATCAGTATATGCGGCTTAAAGTCATCACCCAGATTCTACATCATCCTATCAAACACACATGGTTTGGTCCCCATTGTAGTAAAACGGCATTAAACCAAAAGCACGAGCGGTTTTAATAGCTCTTGCAACCTTTCTCTGGGCATGGGCATTGATCTTAGTCTAGAATAACAGGAAAAGTCAGAATAAACCTTCATCAATGGCAGATATGAATTGCAAATGTCAGTTGCTTACCATGCTTCTCTTGTTAATAATACCACTCTCTGTGATGAAGTTAGCAAGAAACGTCACATTCTAGGAAAAGAACAATATGTCCAGCAAAGAACCACAGTTTCAGGTTAAATCCCAAAGTCATAATTAAGAGAATACACTAGTGCACAATATCACACTACATATCTATACAGAGATAATCATACCCACCCTGATATTAGCTTTGTCCAGGACTTCCTTGGTGTGGTTTCAAACTCGTTTCTTCTATGCTTTTGATCTGCTGGTTTCTGAACATGTAAATCATCTTTGAAAGACGAGGCATCAGTATTGTGTAAAATAGGTAGCAGCTAAGATCTTGAATTTCAGACAATTATACTATGAGAGGATACAGTCAGCCTTCTTTCTTCAAGACAACAACAGAGGTAGCAGAAGTAAAAACTACATAATACAAAGTCATCAACAAAGTAGATAGCATATTCATATTCTGGAACTCCACCCGACATTACCATGAAATCTAGGACCTTGACAGGTCTTATTAGAGCTCTCGCCAGATTTACATACACTGCCTCTTACTTCAGAAAGACATATACGATGATGCTGCTCTGATGATGCAACTGGGATGTGATGGTGTCATGTTGCAGTATGATCAACTTCTGCAGATCCTTTGAAGAAAATCTGGCGAAAGCGAATGCCTCATCCTCATCCAAGTCGTGTTCAACATCCTGATTCCTCCCATCAGTTTCCTCACATTGTCGACCTTCTCAGATATGTGGCAGAGCGCTTTCATATCTCCCTGGATCCTTGTCATTGCGGCACTGATGAAATAATCCTTGTCGGCCAAGGTGATAGCCTTGCTCTCATCAATGTAATCGACTCCAATTCGTAATAACCTACTTGAAGAAAACCACAAATTCGAATCGCCAACGCCCAAATCGGAATTCGCCCTACACCATCCAGTTCAACTTCCCTGAATTTTTACTCCCAATCTGAGTTCGCCGATTCCAAAATATGAAATTAGCATACTCACCGTTCAAATTATTTTGTGATGAAGGAAAAACCCCAAAGACGTTCCAAAATCTACACCGAAATCTAAATTCATGTTCGTTCGGGTTAGGAAGAGATAGTAACCAAGTGTCTCAAACATCCGGCGGCGGCGGAATAAGGTAGAAACTTTTGTAGATTCCGATGACCCTTCACCTACTGAGAATTTTAAGAAAACAAAGAAACCTGCTGTAGTGGGTAATTAGATGGATACGTGTTTGATTTTTATTGGTTTACAATTGACTGAAGGTTCAGTCAAAATCTAAAAACTGAACTGTAGAGATTTCCTTATTTTTTATCTACTTTACTTAATTTGAAGTAAAGTAGTTTTTTGTGTTTGGTAAGTTACTAAAAATCATCTTTTTATAGAAGTAGAAACTATTTTTAGTATAAAAAGAAGAAGTTACATCAACTTTAAATAGAAGTATTTTTCACCCTACTTTACTTATAAGTAAAGCTCTACCAAACAAGATCTCAATCTATTATTATTCTTGTAAGAAAGCCAACTAGATCTACTTTTGGTAATGCTCATCAGTTCAATGATTAGTCATCTTCCGAATTCCCTCGTCCTCGTCCACTAGTTAAAGTTGATTGCTCCATGCAGACTCATCCACTATCACAACATACATCAAATACATCCGTCTAATCTTTAATTGCATTTACTATCATTGTAGATCAAACAAGTACATAAAAAACAAAAGAAACTTGATTTATAGACCAAATAAAGAGGGGAATCTTTACATTCCATCCCTTATTATTTCTCGTAAGGAAAATTATTGGGAAAATTAATAGGGAATGATGTGTCGATTTAGGTGCCTATTCCATCTCATCATTTGCAGAAATAAATAAATCTTCCAAATCCAATCCATCATCAATTCTTCAATCACTATAACTTTTAAAAGTCTCACATTAAAATTCTATTTATTTATTTCCTATAATAATAATCTAAATATACCATGAATCAAAGGTTTCATTACATTTAGTTCCTATTTGCCTAATATTTTCTGTAGATCAGTTCATTTCAGTTTAGATAAATATATTTATATTTTTCCAGTCCAATTCAGTTCAATAACTTTTTAATTAAAGGTTACTTTTATACTATAGATTACAATGATATACGGTTGAATTCAAAGTTATATCAGTTCAGTTTAGTTCAGTTAAATGTATTTTCATTTATTTTAAATTAATTCAGTTAAATATATTTAAAATATATTTCAGTTCAGTTCAGCTCAGTTCAGTTTATTTCAGTTTAGAAAGAAACAAACTCAAGCAAATAGGGTCTAAGGCCCTATTTGCCAGAGCTTATCTGTAGATCAGTTCAGTTCAGTGAAAATGTAATTTGATGAAATTCAAGTTAATTCAGTTATGTTGATTCCATTTTTCAATACATCATTTTACTTTAGTTCAGTTCAGTTCAGTTTAATTTAGTTCAGTTCAGTGCATGATGGAAATAAACTCTAGCAAACAGGGCCTAAGTAAATATCATTTTAATGTGATAAAGACTTCAAAAAAAAATTAATGTAAGAGAGACTTAAAAGTGGAAAGGTTGAAAAATTGATGAGAAAGGAATAAAATTATATTTGGAAGGAAAAAAAAGAAGATTTATTTATTTTGGAAATGATGATATGGAATAGCCACCCATAATAACATATCATTCTATTTGTTTTCCCTATAATTTTTCCCTCTCTATCATTACTCTTATTTCTCATGTTGATTCATTTTCTTAGTGTAAACCTAACTGCTCATTTAAATAAATAAAATAACTGCCCTTAGATTACTCAAATATAGCTGAAATGACATGAATTAAAACAATGGATTCGAAGTGAAATTTTGATTTCTTAACTAAGCTAATAACACCACAGCACGCTCAAGACAAAATCGAGCATAGGAAAACAAGAGAGGAAAGTACATATGGAGAGCCAAGAAACTCAATCCTTTTCAGATACAGATGAATATTAGAACTACTTTGTTCTCTGTACAGTGTTGTTTGCCACCATTATCGACACACCAAGTTCAAAATTTCCATGTTCCCGCCTTTTCACACCATTCAACCGTTAGGCCACTCGAGTTTAACCTAGTAGTAAAACAAGCAGTTGCTAGAATTGCAGAGATTCAAGAAATTGTCATGGGATCGATAAGCTCAATCACGGGCAATTGCTAGAATTTCATCTTCTTGATGCCTAAGAGATGAAAGGTCAAACTGTGAAGAGTTTTTACCCATTTTACTGCAAATCTGCAAAAGTAGTGAAATGCCATTAAGTTACTGCTTCCATTTCTTTGATAGGAAGGTGAAAAAACTCAGATAAGTTGTCATTACCTCTGTAAAACCGGGATCTTCGAATAGGCGGAGGAAATTGACTATCTTGATGAATTGATGAATCATTCCTATATACCAAAGGCCCTGATTTTACCCTCGCAGGTTTCCCACTATAGTCCACTGAAAAATCCTGGCTCTCATAAATATCAGACGAATCGAAAGAATCCATCCTCTGAGTTTGCCTAAACAACCTCTGCCTGCTCATTCCTCGTTTTACCGTCTCATGATCATCACTCGCTTGCATTTCTTGTGGTGTGTCCCACATCAGTTCTTGTTTTGCAGTTTCTAAGACACTCGGTGGATCATATGGTAATGGAATCAGTTTCCGACTTCTGCTGCCAACGTTGTTGTACATCTTTCTTGATGCGCTCTGTTTCCGCTTATGTGCCCATGTGAAGTTGCCTGATGCCGACATCTCGATTGGAACGGAGCGAGTGCTGTCGGCATGAGATTGTTCGGATTGTTCTGTCATTTGAGATGCTTCTGACACAGTATCTGACACCTTCATCGACATTCTTGATATTGTTGCCGCTTTGTCCTTCAGAGTGATGCCAAATGAATTGTTTCTTCGAGCAAATTGAGCGTTGGCGCCAATTTCCTGTTACAATGCACAGCAAATCCAACAGATAGTGTCAAAAGTTTTGTATGTAATAATAAGGTTTGATGTCGGATTACAATTGAAATTGAAATTGTAGAAGTATGATGTTTTATATATGCACCTGAGTTGGAAGTGGACCACTTCTTCGGCTTCTTCTTGGATTTTTTGTTCCGGCAGTTCTAGCCATGCTTCCAGCCCTTTTTCTGTTAATTAAGTAAAAACGGTTTCAGACAAGAATGTTGACAGCTTTCATGGGAAAAGTATGCAAAACTTGCTCGAACATTCGAGTGCATTTTGCAGAAGTTAAGAAAACAAATGGTTCACCTCTTTGATTCCTCGCGTATTTTGGCATCCATCTCTTTGTTGGGAGGGTACTTAGGCAAGCTCGAAGGATCACATGGATATGGCTTCATTCTGAAATACTGAACATAAAAAACAGCAAATATTGATGTTTTGAGCATTTCTTCTGACCAACATTTGATGATCAATAAGATTTAAGAACTAATTACCTCGGACTCTAGGGCTGATGAAGCAGTTCCACGGACCTGGGGATCAATGGATAGAAAAGTCTCAATGAGATTGACAGCAGATTTGGGGAACTCCTTACATCTTTCTCGGAGTGTACTTTCGTACGGATTCTGAGGTTTGAACATGGTTGCAAGAGGAAGCCTGGACACTTTCCAGTACTCCTCAGGAGGTGTCCCGCAAAGCTTGAAGATTTTATGCAACTGTTCCACCTGCAACAACAATACGACTAAATTAACCTGAACTGAACCGAATTGAACTAAACTGAAATCTGCTTCGTAATTAACTACCTCGGTTCTTCCCTTGAGAAGAGGCCGTCCGATGAATAGCTCTGCAAAGACACACCCCATGCTCCATAGATCCACAGTTAGGCCATAGCTAGTGGAACCCAACAAAAGCTCGGGTGGCCTGTACCATAAGGTCACTACCCTACTAGTTAAGGGCGCCCTGGTCCTTCCATCATTCACAAAATTCGCAAGACCGAAATCTGCAATCTTCAGTATCCCTTCGTTGTTGACGAGGATGTTCGAGGCCTTAATATCCCGATGCATGATCCCCCGCGAATGACAGTGCTCCAGTCCCGACAGCAGTTGTTGCATATAGCACTTAATCTACTCCATAAACATAACAGAGTACAGTACAGATGTAGACTAGAAAAATGTTCGGAGAAATTAAGGATGGTGGTGGACTAACCTGGGATTCTGTAAACTTGATGCCGGGGCTGGATAATAGGCCGGAGAGATCGTGTTCCATATACTCGAATACGAGGTAGATGTTGGTTGACAATCGAGACGTGATTATGCCTTCGAGTTTCATGATGTTCCGATGATGTAGCCTTCTGAGTATGGTGATCTCCCGTGCCATGAATCGGACACTTTCTGGCTGGAAATTGTCGAATCGAACCTTCTTAAGGGCAACCATCTTACCGGTCTCCAAATTTTGGGCACGATACACACTGCTGTAAGTACCTTGTCCAATCTAACCACCCAAAAATCATGTTAAAAATGAAAAAGAGGATCACATTTAAGCTAAGCAGTTTAAGTATTTGGGTCAGCTCAAAAAAATAAAAAAATCAGCTTATTTGGAATTTAGGTGTCTAGTAAACTAGTGAAAAACAAATTAGTTGACTACGGAATTCTAATTTAGGAGAAAAGCAAAAGAAATCACTCATATCTAAAATAAATCAGTTTTACCTATAAATAAATAGTTCGAGGATAATTCTATTTCCCATTTTCATTGAAGATAGCCAGGGATGTCGTTTTGCGATGTTAAGACAACACATGTATGCATTTTTTGGTCATATCCTCTCATTGTTACAATGTAATTATGTATCATCTCGATTCTATCATAAGAGTCGTGTTTCTATAGATGGAATAGATATTAGAAGGTGGCCTTATAGGATTTATAAATTGTAACCAACCATTTTTAACATGTCCAAAAGAAGAACTAGTTGAAATCAATCAGCTAACTTACAACCAACATTTTTTTGTACAACTATGGCTTTGTAACGTTTATTTTCAAAACATATTTAAAAATGTACAACATGTAAAAAAACCTATTTACCTTTTCATATCTCTCAAACATATCCGACCTCAGAGGCAGCCACCCTTCAATGGCTTCCCCGGCGACGGCGGTGAGCCAGGCGGGCCATCCCGCGGCGGCGTGCTCGGCCTCCGTCAGCCGGCCGAATCTAAAACTAAATGCAGCCCTCTTCAGAGATGCAGATCCAGGCCCTCCTGCCTTGGAATGGTGGTGGTGATTCCTCCGCTTAACGGATTCCTCCTCGGACTCCTTCTCGGACTCCTCCCTGATCTTCTCGAGGTGGCCGGAGAAGGCGCCGGAATGGAATCTGTACGAGGATGAATCGATGATGGCATTGTTTCCTCGGAGGACGATGTCGGAATTGTTATCAGTGGGAGGTCGAGGGGACTTCTTCCAGTTTCGACCGTGTTTGGAGCTGACGCAACCCATGATGACCCCCCACCCCCAAAACCCATCAAACGAACCGACCAGAAATGGTGGGTTACGTTGTCGGGGTCAAATGATCCTCTTCCTCTATCTCTCTCGGTTGTCTGTGTGTTAGTGTGTGACTGTGTGTTTTTTGGTTGGAGAAGGGGGATCCGATCAATTGTGGCCCCTACATGGACTCATTGGCTGTACGTACGTTAATGGATTACAAAAGCTGGAAAAAACTGACCGGTTTTTGGATATGACAACAATGGAGATTAGTTTGTGGCTTGTGGATGTGCAAGTCAAACTTTTTTGTCCATCTGCATGTTTGATGCGAGATATGCGCTAAGTTCCCCTACTTTTCTGTTTTTTGAATCCATTACCATTCCTACGCAATCCGTTTCTACTCCAACTAATACTATTTCTTACCTCATCCTTCAAGATTTTTTTTACTATTTCTTACGTATGATGGATGGGTAGTTTAGACTTTTCACATATAGAATAGAGTTGAATGATGCGTTTTATTATCGTTACTTTCATTCGATAAAATTACTCATGTCGGATGGATGGGTAGTTTAGACTTTTTACACGTCGGGAAAGAGAATTAGATAATATTAGTATTGAATTATTTATGCTACTTTTATTCGCTCACATTACTATTTCAATATCTTGATGCATTTTATCCACTCTCATTGATGCATGTACTCCCTCTGTACCATTTATATCTGCAAGGAATTTTTTTTCACTCAAAGATGCAAAATTTTGACTGGATTTTTGAATGCTTAGATAAATAAACATATCGTCGTATATAATATTGTTGAAATCGTCATAATATGTAGTTCATTAATATTCAATTTCTATATATTGATAATATATGTAGTTAAATATATTAGCAATCAAACACGTATCTAGGAGATCTTGAAAAAGATTCCTTGCAAATATAGCTGGTACAGAGGGAGTACTAGAAATTGAAGGGTAACTGAATAGAGATAAATATGACTAAATGAATCTAAATTTCATCGACACAAGTTTTTGATAAATAATCTTAAACTCTCTAGAATACTGATTCAGTTCGGATGAACATGGTCCAAATGTTAAGCAAATAAGGGATACAATCATCACTAGAAGATTGTAAAGTTTATTATTATGCGAATCATGTTTACATGGTTGTTTATGATGATTAATGGTGTGATTGACTGATTTTGTGGACGTAGAAAGGCGTCGAATACGAGAAAAGGCGAGGGAAAAGGGTAGAATGTAACGGTTTTTGAAGCGTCAGTTTAAGTTTCCGTTGGTTGGTTTAATTGGCATTTCAACTTCACTGCTATAAATGTACAGAGCTGGACTGGGCCCAGCTGTCTGGATATGAACTGGGCCAACTGAGCTTGACATATGATCCATCTCTTTTCGTAGTAATTAAGGATTAATCTTGAGATTAGACCCTACTAAAACAAGATTACAGTACTTCTTGCCCAATTATCACCAACCTAATTTCTGGTCACCCACAAACTATTCTGCTTGGTTAACATGTCATTCGAGATTGAGTAAGAAAAAAGCTTTGACCTTTGACTAGTGAAAGAGTACCTATCAAATTTCAGTAAGCATCAGCTCAAGGATACCTTTGACTGGTGAAAAGTTCTCCATTGCTCAAAACTGTAAAAACATGATTTTTTACAACAGTAAAAGCACTGTCAGATACAAATAGTGTACAACTACAAATCTCATGTAGCAGAGTGAAGAGCTACCATGCATCATATACTTTTTCAAAACACCAAAAAAACTTCACTCACTGAGTTCTAAGAGACAGTTTTCATCATCATCTGCTCCTGATTCTTAACTCCTAAAAAAATACACCAAAACAAACATGTTTATGATTTTCTATATAGCTGAAATCTGGCCTTATTATATCTCGGTGAGAACCGCTACTTGATCTTTGTTTCGGAAATCCACTTCTTTATGTACAGAAGGTGGCGGCTTTCTTGCAGCAGCATTTTGCTGTTTCAACTGGCCACTGTTTCGGCCTGATGGGATTTCATGATTGTGTTTTCCCTCGTAGGTTGTTATAACTGATTTTGGGTCCAATGAAGCCCTCTCGACGTGTTTGCGCACATTGCATCCACCGTAAGTACATCGATAATAGCTCCTATATACAAAAAACAAATTCATAACCATCAGAGAGGCCTTCAAAGTGGATAAATCGTACAGTAAGTTATAAGTATATGCAAGAATCTCAATTTTCATGCCTCCAAATTGTAATGTGTAACTCAAGATAAAGGTATGTCATATGCAAGGCATTTGGCATGGAAAAAGAGGCAGCTTTTGGATATCTTGAGGTTAGCCGTTTACAGAAAATGAATTGAAGAATGTATAAAATGATAAACTGATTTATACAAGATTAGTTCACGATTTGGGAGCATGTAAAGGATCTCATCTTTGACCATACAAAAAAGAACTAGCCTAAGAGCAGCATCAACCATTGAATTCTCAACACTGATATACTATACTATGCAAGTGACAAGTCATAAAGACCTGATTTTTACTGTGTCTCAGCACCACAGCTCAGCCTTTTAATGTGAGTTATCTTGAAAATGCAGACAAGCGGCTTATATATATATTACTCATAAACAATTACTTAATCCAGTTAACAATATGACTTGCAAACAGGTGAAGATAAGAAAACACACCTTGGATGAACACTTCCTTTGACAACTTTCTGGCCATACTTCCGCCATTTGAATCCATCATCTAAGAGATCAACTTCACTCCTAGTCTGTACTACTATTTTCGGTTCCGTAATTGTTTGATGAGTTGGAGCTGGAACATGTGCTACTATGACCTCTGTATTTCTGCAAACACAGAGAAAACAGATTTCAATGATTAGCAATGTACTTAAATTTCTCAACTTTTACTCATAGAAAACACAAGAACATTCTTAACATAAAGAAGGGTAGGGTTATACCTTCTCTTCGCATTTGGTTCATCCCCATTATCATCATTTATAACTGTTGCAGAATCTTCGATCTCATCCTTCATACCAGGCATAAGATGTTGTCCATACGATACCTGAGTAGATGCCTCATCTGTATTTTTGAAGTGTAAAGTTCTCTCATTAGATATCTTCACTTCAGGCTTTACCCTGGACCCCGTAGTTTTATCTGAACCAGAACCATCTTTTGCTCGCGGATTTGGCGAAGGCTTCTCATGGTTATGCTGCCCTTTGTAAGTGATCTCGGTTACTTGACCATCATTCCCATGCTCAACCTTCTTCTTCACGGGGCAACTCGAATAAGTGCACTTATAGTAGCTTCGCGGATATTCCTTTGATTTCACAATCTTCTGGCCATACTTCCTCCAGTTATACCCATCACTCCCGGGCTTATCGAAACCCGAAGGACCAGGTTTATGATCAGACTGAGGCTGAGATGCTGAAGATGGCTCCACCTTGAGTGTGTGTTGAGGGTCCATTTGCAAAGTGTGCACCTGTTGCTGCATTGCTTCATTAGGCACATATTGGTTAAGCTCTGCAGATTCTGCCGCAGAACGCTTAAAATCGGCTTGACTGAGTGCATACTGTGATAGGGCAGCCTGAGCTGTAACATGAGCTAAAGCCTGCTGGTGAGACATCCCAAATGGACTCTGCAATCGGTTTAAAACACTCTTAGTCTAACATTACTGCTACTGTAACCAAGTAACCTTATAAGCTGCTAAAAAGATCACTCATTTATGTAAAAATATCATTACATGGAATTTTGTCAGATTCAAATTAGTACAGTTTTAGTACTTCGTGTATCCACTTTCATGCGTATATTCCAAGGTATTGAAAACCGTGGAAAAAAAAGTAAGTTCTGACATTTTTAGCAAAAGTAAACGGTCAATCAATCAGTACACTGCTAATATCAAAAAGATCCTTAAAAGGTACGACGAATCAACATCAAACTGAATCGAATTTACCTGAAGTGGAGAAAGAAAACCGGGCGAATTAAGGAATCCAGAAGTAGGGCTCAATCCAGGCGGAAACGAGAACATGGGAGATTGCGGCTGCGTCACCACCAAATCCACCGGCTTGTTCTGCTTATACGCCGGAACCTTTTCATTCCCATCTCCCGAGTCCGAAACCTTGGAGTCCACGAAATCAGGCGCCGCTGGAAATTCCGGCCTGGCAAGAGGGGAGGCCATAGCTCCGGCGAGCAGTTGGGAAAAGGAGCAGGAACCGGAATCCGGCGAGAAGATGTTGGCCAGGAGAGTCATCGGACCGGGGCTGTACCCCGGCATAGTCCCGCCGGCGAAAAGGGACTCGAACGGAGCCCGCGGCGGCACGGAGATTGTCGGCCGCCGCCCAACCTTTCCACCGCCAACCTTGCCGATCTCCGATTCACCCATTTCCGATCAGTTCTCGCAGTTCTGGAACTTGAATATCTTTCTCAGGAGGATTTGGAAATCGAAGTGTGGTGTGAATTTAAGTAGGTGGCGGCACCGTGGTAGCTAGGAACTGGCGGTTATGGGGGAACTCTGTCGGAAAATGAAAGGAGGCAACTTGACTTCCCTCTCTTTATTTTAGTTTTATTTGTTATTTTTGGGTGTTTGACAAATTGCTCGCCCTAATCCGAAAGGAGCCATTTTGGATTTTATTGTAATATCCAAAATTCAGCCGAGGTCGCTGTTATATTACCAAAATATCATTTGCTGTCATTTTGGGACATTGTTGGGATATTCATTTACCAGTGAGAACTGATTACTGAATTATGACTATGTTCAAGCTATGATGGTAAATCGTTAATAAACATATTCAATGATAGAAATGATTCCCTATTTACGTGATCATTTGTGAAACTATCTCTAGCATTAAAAAGTTAATTGTTGTCCGGTGTAAACATATTTTTAATATTATTTCCATTTCAAATATGTTCTATTATTGTAAAAACGGTTTTTCTAACGAGTGCCCATGGAGATTCCATAGATTATTGTGTAGTTAACGTTGATAAGTGCAGAATTAATTATTACGAACATTTATACATTAATTGGGTGTGAATGCATTGAATTTACGTGGTAAATACATCTATTTGTCTTAATTACTTTATATTTACCATCTACTTGGTTTCTTCTGACGATGATTATTCATGGTACACATATATCTGGAAAAAAAATCCGTCTAATAAACATATTAATTATTTTACTTGATATTATTCCATTTGAAATCACAATATATTTGAATTCAATAAATTGTGTTTATGGTATTAAAATAATATATCATTCGATAAAATTTCCAAGATAGCAATATTTTAAATGTTTGAATTCATTATTGTTTAATTAATATTTAATATGTTTATTACATGTATTATTTCAAAAAAAATCATATACATTATTTAAAAAATTTATAAAGCTATCTAAATACAACTTTGTTATAGTAATAGTTGGTGGGTTTATAAAAACTAAAATATAACCACTAAATTGTATGAATATATTTATTACCTGACACTGTAAATTTTAAATATGTGTACGATAAATAATCATTATCGTTGATATAATTATCCGTAAATAGAATCCAATGGTAAGTATACAGTAATTGAGAAAGATAGATATTTACCACGTAATTAAGACAAACAGATGTATTTACCACGTAAATTCAATGCATTCACACCCAATTAATGTATAGATATTCGTAATAATTAATTCTGCACTTATCAACGCACAATAATCCATGGAATCTCATCCATGTTACTCGTTAGAAAAACCGTTGTAAAAATAGGAAAAGATGCCATAATGTTCTATTCATTTTTGAACTTTTGAAATATGATAGTGTATAGTTTTCACTAAGCTGAACTAAACCACATTAATGTTAATTTTATTATAATCAATGTTGTTTGTTTTACTAGTATTATTATGAAAGGACATTTAAATTTTCATTGAACTAGAGTTGACAAAATTATACTGAACTAAATTTCATCCAAATATAATTTTTTTACATTTTTAGGTTTTTATTACTAAAGTTTATCCATTTTGATTCGAACCAGTCTGAAATTTTCAGTTTTTTTTTTTGTGAATTCAACTCGATATTTGGTGCTTTGCATTTTTATGTTGATTTAGGAAAAAGAAACCATGATATTCATGAATCACATCGTGGCTCTTAATTGAGTTGAGTGCACACAAATTTCCATTAGGTGGGACCCACATGTGCAAATTATTCAACGAGGACCTCACCGGAACAAAGCAGCTCACTTTCTACTTTCTAGAACTCAATTCCTGTCACGCAAAACACAAGCAAATTAAGTTTGCAGCAAGAAGCTTGTTTTTCCAAAAAACAAAATCTAATACCTTTTTTTCCACTAATTTAATTTATCAATTCAAAACGAAGAAACATGAATAGCGCTACAATCAATTTCTACAAAATCTGTATCAATTCAATTTAAAAAGAATTGAAGAAAATAAAATACAATCTGTGTGCTCATGCAAAATGGTAGTATAAAAAAGTGGTCCATCGAAAAATGCATTTGGGATGGGCATGATAATTAGAAGAATTGACTTTGAATTCACATTAATTTTGTGCAGAATCTTGGTAATAATGTTGATACGAGATAATATTATTAACAATAATACTAATGGAAATGGGGTTCTTCTCCTTCTAGCAGCCGCCGTCACCAGTTAGTTATGCTTGAGATTCAACTGGCAGAAAAAGAAAATTAAAAAAAGCAGAAAAATAATCAACGCCGTAATAAAATGAGTCTGAACAAGTAGGAATTTTGTCGATACTTATTGGCAATCGGAAGTCAATTTTTGAATATTGTACACGCCGGAATTCATAGGGCAACACAGCCAACATCATGCCCACTTGGACTTCACTTTCATCGCCTAAAACGACAATCTACTTATTCATTCAGTTAGGTCTAGTCCTTCTTAAATTAATTCTTATTAACAAAACTGAATAAAAATAAAATTAATAGGTTGAAAAATAAGATCAGTGCAATTAATTTAATCTAATTTCATAAAACTGTTATTATTGAAATGATTTGAACTTGATATATAGGTAAGATCATGAAAACATAAGCATACAATATTTTGTCTGAATTATTTTACTATCTTCTCTCTACTATGAAAGGTGTAAGAGCATGTTTGCTAGAGATGATTTCTTGCTGAACTGAATTGAATTGAAAATTAATGTATTGAAGAAAAAAAAACTTGCACAACTAAATTTACCTGAATTACACCAAATTATATTTTAAATGAACTGAAGTACTGAAGGCAAACATGGCCTAACTTGTCGATGTTTAGTTGTAACTCTTTTTTTTTATTAATGTAGATAGTGTTTGTTTTTTTAAAAAAAAAGTGTAGCTTGTCAAACTTATTGACATGTGTTGATTACTTGAATTGTTGTTAGAAAATAAACAAAATATCACAATTTAACAATTTTTTACAGAAATCATCTTCATCAAAGCATTAATAAACTAAATGAAAAATCATGTAGCGTGTATGAAAAACTAGGGATGCAACAAAAACCTCGTATGGTGGACAAGTGGTTCAAAAAGAAAGAGTCCAGGCTGGATGGATCCACCGACTCATTATTCATTGGATGACGGAAATGTGTTGTTGTCTTATCGAATGGTGCCGTCAGAAAATGGATGGATCACGTTCGGGTCGGATCCGAATTTTTTATTTATTATTATTATTGAAAACGCCGAAAACTGGCAATAGGGCAAAGTTTGCATTTGCTGATTTGCGGCAGTACTTAGGTCATGTTCTCTTCACGGTATTTGAACTTATCTGAACTCATCTGAACTTAAAAAACTTTATCTGAACTAAAAAAAGTTTATCTGAACTTAAAAAACTTTATCTGAACTCATCTGAACTTAAAAAACTTTATCTGAACTTAAAAAACTTTTTCTGAATTAATCTGAACTTAAAAAACTTTATCTGAACTCATCTGAACTTAAAAAACTTTATCTGAACTCATCTGAATTTAAAAAAATTTATCTGAACTCATCTGAACTAAACTCATTTGTACTTAAAAAATTTAGCTGAACTTATTTGAACTTAAAAACTGAGCTGAATTGAAATATATAGATAAATTGAATTGAACTAAATTGAAACTAACTAAAAAGTAGATGATCATTTCCAATATATTTGAAATTCATTAATCTAAATATAACATAATACATTTAATATTAAAAGATACTGAACTGAATTGCACTGATGTAGATAAACTGAACTGAATCATTTTAAGCAAACATTTGAAATTTAATAATTTGAATATAACTTAGAGTTTGATAGAGTTTATTTCTTGTTCAACTGAACTGAAGTGAAAATTAATGTACCGAAAAAAGAATCAACATGACTGAATTAACCTGAATTTCATCAAATTACATTTCACTTCAATTTACTGAACTGAACTGAATTGAATTGAATTGAATTGAATTGAACTGATATATAAAAGTTCTGGCACACAGGGCCTTAATGTTAAAAAATATGATCATGTTTGCTAGCTAAACATATTGATTTGAGTTGAGCTGAAGCATATAGATAACTGAACTGAACTGAATTGAAAATAAACGGTATGAATAAATTAACCTTAATTAATTGCACCAAATTATATTGTTGTTGAGCTAAACTGAACTGAAGTGAAATTAATGTATTGAAAAAAAGAATCGGTATGACTAAATTAATCTAAATTTCATCAAATCATATTGAAACTGAACTAAACTGGATGAAGTTGAACTGAACTGATATGAACAATTAAGCTCAAAAGATTAAAATGATTTAAATTGAAATGAACTGAATTACAAATAAGTGTACTGAACTTAACTTATCTGAAAACTAAAAAAGTTTACTGAACTGAACTCATCTGAACTGAAAAAAGATTATCTGAACTCATCTAAACTGAAAAAAGATTATTTAAACTCATCTGAACTAAAAAACATTTATCTGAACTAAAAAAAGTTTATCTGAACTAAAAAAACTTTATCTGAACTCATCTGAACTAAAAAACATTTATCTGAACTAAAAAAAGTTTATCTGAACTAAAAAAAGTTTATCTGAACTAAAAAATATTCAAATAATCTCTAGAGAACAGGACCTATCGTTTGAATGGTTGAGTGAAGTCCTCACACACATTAATTTGGTTCATTTGTCTCATCTATCAAAGGACCATGGCAAATTTAGAGAGACTGATCCAAACTTATTTTAATACACAAGAAAACAAGGACATGTTTAATATATTTATTTAAAATTTATAATGTTCACTCTTTGTGGTAATTCTTTTTTTTTCCACCGTAAATCACTTTCCCAATTAATTATACATTACTTCTCTTATTTACAGATATTACTCTTCTTATTTACTGTTCTGATTACCGGTATCGGTACTATTTTTGAGTATATGTACAATCACACAATTCTTTTTTTCACAACAATCTCTCTATTTACCATACATTACTCTTCTTATTTACTGTTCTAAGAGCAAGTCAACAGTTACGGTAAAATTATCTTTAAAGTAGAGACTCAACAGGGCATGTCATTGATAAGGTGTTAACAAATCCCTCATAACAAAGCACAGGAAGGTCTAAAGGAAATCATTAATGGTATGCTTTATTTTGTTTATAAATATTTTTTCATTGAAGTACTTAGTCAATCATCTAAAAGCATAGGTTATTTTTCTTTTCGACGCCCCTAGCACAAAAAGCAAAAGGATGTCTGGGAATGTGAGTATTATGGTTTGAGATTCATGAAGGAATTTGTCTATAATGTAACTGAGTGAAACTTCGAGCTAGAAGAGGTACATATATTAAACTAACAAAATCTTCTTAATATCTTGAGGTTGCGAGACAATATTGTTGCTAAATTTTGAATATTATTTTTTTATAGTACTTTCCAAAAGACAAGAGTCCATACACCTTGATTCAATTGAAGGAATTGGGCTAGGTTTGTGATGGTGAAGAACTTATCAGATTTTCTTAACACGACTAACCACTAACATGTAGTACGGGCTCATCTGTTGAATGAATTATTCTCCAAAACGCCTATAGTTATACACAATGGCGTAGTACATTTACAAAAAAAATTGGGATTTTTAGATATTTGTGATTGAGATTTTTGAATATTTTAGACACAACCCAAAATTAGTATTCATCCATTGTCAATCACTACATTTGTTTATCCTACCGACTTTGATGTGCTCTTTTGCATTACCGGATGGAAACCGAATTCGACTAGATTTTGGTAACATATTTTAAAGTAACTAGTTAAGTTTTCCAAAAACTTATTTCATCAAAACTAGCATGCTCTCTTCGCACGATGCGCGAAATTTTTGATAAATATTTAATATAATATTAGCGTTACATCTGTTTCGCCATTTGGAAGTTCTTGTTGGTTTATTCGAGTGAACTTGTTGTTTCCCCTCAATTCACTTTGTGTAAACTTTTGTCTTGTCAGCCGAACTCACTCCAAGACGCTGGCCTCAAAAAAAGTATAGTAATCAACAAGCTAGATGAAAATGACCTAATTATGCTACACAAGCCTCTCGTACCTAGAGAATTCTTCCAAGAGTTTTCAATCCCTTTGAACCTGCACAAAATTCCTATTTCTTTGTACCGCGGTCTGGTAGATCCTATAAAAATTCTACCTAAATATTGCAAAGTCAAAGGAAATCATAAACTCTCAAACCATAAACTGTGTGATTCACACTCATCCATGTTTCTTAAAAATTTGTGTGTAAGATTTAATTATTGTAACAATGTAATTTATATGTAATTAGAGGAATTGTTTTAGACTTAGAATTTGATAAGGATTAAAGTTGTATAATTAAAGTCTTATTCGGATAAAAATGTAATTAGGGTATTATAGTAAATAATTAATTAAAATGTATTTGTACATTCTCATATGGTAGAAAAATGTGGAACTCACAAAAACTTGCGGAATTCAAACTAACGACTTGTTTGGAGGCAGAGACGGACGTACCTTAGAGCAAAGGTGGCAATCGCCACCCAAAAATTATTAATTTTTAGGTATTTATTATTTTGCCCCACAACTTTTGTGAAAATACACATAATTAGTCTGCTTTTTGAAGTCATTCAAGGATATTTAATTGAATTGAAAAACATTTTCTTTAATACACATCTTTTTATTTGATGTATTTGTATTTAAATTGTTGCATTTTAAGTTATCGTTTATACAATGAAATGAAAAAATAAATTAGAAGTAAAATGACCCACTGCTCTTGAAATCCTGGATCCGCCTCTGTTTGGAGGTTAGTATTAGGGATGAGCATAATTCCATTGAGCCACCGTGGTATTTCTTGAAACTCGTCGTGGGGAGATTGTTCAGATTGAAATGAATCTTAATTCTAGTTTGGTTAGATTTATAAATACGGTAAATCCAATTAAAGTAGTCCATGTTCTAATCTGTTTAGAATTTAGCCTTTTAAAAAAAATGAAATTTGGGAATTATTGACAAAGATTGCCCGAAAGGTGATTGGCTCGAAGGCTGTTTACGTCTTTTGCCTTGAAGCGAGGAGTTTCCCGAAAACTTACATCAAAGTGCAGAGTTAAAGTGCAAACAAAAAAGAAATACATTTTAAAATCCTACGGTCTAATAAACCATACATTTAGGATTCTGCCCGTTTTGGTATCTCTATATATACCATAAGTTTGCTCTCAGAGACACCTGGGAGCCTAATAAATATGTTTATTTCGTGGAGGTACCCAAATTGATGAACCACGTTAAATTTGTATTTAAGTTTTTTTTTTATCATTATCTTGAGTTGCGTGGCGGGGATGAATTTTCCAACAAAATTTAATCCATAGTTTGCAAATTAATTTTAGAAATAAGCTTACTTAATAACAATAATAAACTTTCAAACCCACGGATGATGGACAAGTGCTTCAAAAAGAAGAGTCTAGCATGGATGGACACAAACCCCAACCTACTTACAAATAAGTCTATTTTATTTTTACAATTACAGTTTGCAAAGGCTTGCTAAATCTCATTTTTATTTTTATTTATAGACTATGCATATCTTATAATTGTATTTCACTGAGGTTGCAAACAAATCCAAAAATAGTGACTAGTTTGGACTGCTAGAATGCAGAAAGCATGGACATGTTTACACAAGAATGAAATATCACAAGAATCATACACTTCTGGTGATATTTCTGCTTGAAGGGCCAAATTATGGAACACCGACATGAGGGTTTACATTTATCAAACATAATTTCAATCACCTCAGTCATACTTTAGTCTCCAGGAAGTAGGTTGAGGAGACAGCAAGTCCTTCGACATCGTAAGTACGAACCAGTCTCTGTCTCTTTCCCGGAGACTCCAGCCAACACAGTTCCAGATGGAATGATTTGTAGTCTTGGACACACTTTGCCACGTCACAAGGACATCCCATGTAGATGCCTCCAGGAAGTAAAGTCAGCTGGAAACCTAAATCGAAGGTCACCAGATTCTCTGATACCTTTCCCGTCCAGTGTACGTTGGTTGTAACACCTTTTACGTCTGATGTCGATGTAACATCCTGGTTGCAACAAAAAGAATCTAGGAGACTTAGAACAAAATGCTGGTACTAATTAAGGTAAGCAGAAACTGTCAAGGTAACTGTAAGAAACCTGGATTAGCTGACCCTCCTTGTCGATTACAAGTTCTGAAACTGTATCAGCTTCAGCTAGCGTTGCTCCATATACACCACTACGCTTTGTGATGGATCGCCCTTTCCACGTGCCCAGATGAGGTGTAAGCCTATCTCTGTCACCCTATAAGAATCATTCATCAGAGACAACTTATATATCCAATTCAAGCATTTATGTAAGCTGATAGTACCTTAGAGTCATCGAAAGTTGGGGGAGATTGTGATGTGCTACCCCTTTCTTCAAGGAACACGAGAAGCATTTCCAGAACGCCTTTGGGATCCAGGATATGGAAAGCCCTCACTCGTGTATTCTTCTCTAGTGAATAAAGACAATTCTCACAAACAATAGAAGGCCGACGAGATGGAAGCTTTAGATTTCTGTATGCAGATAAGATCAAAAACAACATACAACATTAAGCATAAACCTTTACTTGATAATTGATTAGCTAAACACTTAATCAAAACTGCCATCTTTTTTTCATGACACAAAACCCATTAAATACCTATTCAATCATAAACAGTTGCTACATAAAGGAAGGAAGGAAAACAAGGCAAAGTGAAAACCCAAGCTGAAGGCACTCACTTGGGTGATTCTTCTCCGATATCATCCTCGCCTAGCACCCCTTGTCTTAACACAGTTTCCAACATGCCAGCAGTTTGGTACCCTAGTGCGAATGCCCGCTCTCTTGGGAAAAAACCAATCTGCAAACTACTTTCAGTTGAACCTCAATACAAGAATAACGGAAAGCATTTGACTACTGACCCCACAGGGAAACTTTACAAAGTGTATCAGGATGCTTGCATTCTTACCTGTTGATATTTGTCAACTGTAAAAATGTTGGTCTCTTTAATCTTGTACTCGTACCATTCTGGTTCATTTGTGGTTCCAGAAAACAAAGTTGGCGATTGAGGCTGTTTAATGTATAACCTGATAAAATGAAGGACCATTTGTTTGATTATTATTAGTTACCAAGAAGTAGATACTTCTCGAGAGCTCCATCTCTACAAACTAAGCATGGGAGCCTCAAACTAGTGAAAATAGGGATTTCATCTAAAGGAAGAAAAAGATCGACCAGTACTCAATACAAAACATCTGTTCAAACTCTAAAATCACAACTAGGTAGGACCTTTAAAGCATATGAAACAACAAACTATCCAGAAACTAGAAATGTAGAGTTCTCAACTCATGCAGCAATTTGATTATTCATGTAACTAAAATTTACCAACTTCGACAGTAAATTCAATTCATAAAGAAAGAACTTTATTTTCGATTATCAAACTTTCATAAATTATAACCAGCCATAGTAATGTACTTCAACAAGAAGAGCATGAGATTCAACACACATATTAAATGACATTAAGTAAATGAACATGAGGGAACATTATCTGATCTAAATCCTAACTTGCCACGAATTCATCAAACTGAATAACTCACGTTTGAATCAAACTGATGAGGTCGTCTTCGCCGTAAGAACTCGTAGCAAGCTTGGTGCCGATTGCATTCATCAAATTCCCCCTACCATCAAATTGCTGCAAATTAAACCATTTCCATTAAAAAAGCAATAAACACAGTATTTTTTTTTTTACTGAAATGTGATATAAACTTACATAGAAGGTGCCGGTCCAATTGCCCAGGTTGAGCTGTATGAAGCGCTGAAGAGTCTGGATCCCAATGTACTCCTCTTTGGGTTCTTCAGCTTCTTCCAATTTGGCACCTGGGGACGATGATTCCTTCATTGCCCGCGTAAATGTTAAGGAAGTTCGGATTGGGCCGCAGGATTGAGAGAGCGTTTTGAGCGTCCACGGCGGAGGCGGCGGCTGGAGAGGCAGTTTCCGGGAGAGAATTGGAGTGAGAGATGAAGCCACTGAGACAGTTGCCGCCATTGATGCTGTTGCTGCTGTAACAAACGGTCTTCGCTCTCTCTCTATCTATATACTCATCCGGTTCAACTAGTCGGTCCGACCATATACCCTCACGAACCGTGTCTAAGGTGGTGTTGGATTTGAAAATCAGAAATGGAATGTGATAAGATTAAAAAGTTGTTTGGTTTTGAAACGAATAAATATAATTGAAATATATATACACACATATATATATATATATATAATTGAAATGTATTTGAAACGTCGTAATTGGCATATGCATCGAAAATAGAAAACAACAAGTTTAAATTTATCAATAAGTAAAAGAGATAAAGAATTTACTTTAGGCACATTAACACGACCTGGTTAGACAACATCAATTACATGTAACAGATCAGAGAACAAGATAAAAATTGCTTCAAATAAATTATGAAACTCACAATGATGCGTTTGGATGATGTCATGAATGCAGTTTGGATATATCTAACTGTTTCTGTATATATCTCACCCTCCTAATCCCTAACAGATATTGAACTCAGTACCTCTGGGTAATTCAACAAGTGTTTTACCGATTGAATTATTATCAATTTCTACTGTTTATATTTTTTTTCTTTCAAGTTGATGTTGATGTTTATTTTTCTTGTTTTGTCGAGGACAAGTATATGGTTTCATGTTGAAAAAGAGCTTCGCTCAATTAAAAATTCATCATTTAAGTGTAAGAATCAGCAATTTAGTAGCTAGATTTGCTATAAAAAAAAGTGATCTCGAACATAATGTATGAGACTCGACTATTTCCTTTTGTCAAACGTTGTGGACGTTTTCCAACATGAGATGATACAAACATTTCCTTAAAAAAATGCAACACTTGCAAATTGATCAAATCCACTAGAGGAGTGAGTTTATACTATTTCTTATTTTCTTAACTATTATGTTTAATATAGCCTATAATTGCATATGATACCAAAACTCTTTTGTTATCAACGCCTAAACTCTTTCTATATATTTTTTCTTTTTTTAGAAAATTATAAAGTTAATTTATCTGATAAAAATAATAATACTTATGTATTTTGTTAATAGACCTCTGTATAAATTATTTATCACTTGTAACGATTATAAACATGATCACATACTAAAAAATAAAATTCGTGCCAATACATACTTTTTATATTTTTCTCCTCCAACAAAACTCATTTGATTTGTGAGGAAATTTTGATTGGTGAGAAAAACAGTGTGCAATTATCGATTATACCAATGAGAGCCAGATTAATAATGGTATAAGTAATGATTCCGCTGTATCACTGGCTAACAACCATCATAACAAAATAATGATATAAGTAACCACTAATAATTATGATCATGTCAAATATAATAAAAGTAGCATCATCCCAAAACAAAAATGATCACATTCATATAATCTAATATCCAGGCAACAAATTAAGTGCCTGGATTGCAGCAACCACGGCCGAGACAATCAGAACTCGGCCGCCGAACTCAGCGGCGGCACTCTTGTGATCCGTTGCTGCCGGAGCCGGCGCCGGAAGAGGAGCGGCGGAGACATTGATGGCCAGCTTCATGCCCTGCCAGCACCACCCGCCGGCGCTGAGAAAATAGTACGGCCTCGCCTCCTGCAGCTGGTAAACGTCCCTTCCACCCCTGGTTATGTTCTTGATGAATCCCTGGTCAACGCAATTCTCGTAACTCGTTTTGTTGACTTCCATCACGGTGTAATAACGTTTATCAAACCTGAAATCTGTAACAATCAATACAATCAATACACAAATATGGAAGCCCCAAATAAAGTAAAACGGTTACAATGAAAACGTAAATTTAATAATTAAGAAAGTCATTGCCTTATTAGAATGGGTCAAAATCCAAATTAATTCGCCATTTAAGATTTTGGCCGTTATACTTTAGTAGCTTTTTGACTAAGATCATGTTCTTTTGATCTTATCAGTTCAATTCAATCAAAAATAATAATTTTACTAAATTTGTGTTAAGGTAGACCTCTTGATTTTAAGTTTTAATGCATCAGCTTCTAAATTCAATTTAGTTTTGATAGATTTAGTTTTAACAAGAAATAAGTTAAAAGACTGTATTCTTCTTCTATTTTAGTAAATGAATTAAAGAAGAGAACTTGAATTGAATTGAACTTACATAACCAATCTCCGACGTAAAAGTGATTGTGAGACGCCCATTCCGTGTAGTTAGCAGTGGAACCCGGTGTCCAGCCAAACTTACCTCCGACATCGAGCCGCCTACCCATCACGCAGCACGGCAGCATCACCGCCACGGCCATGGCGATGATCCAAATCGCAGCCCCTTTATTTATCATCATGGATGATGAACAGGTAATGAAAATGGTGGAAGGGTGATTCGAGAATTATTATTTTTATAGCTGAGCAGCAAATTATTTTTTTTTGTGAAATGAAAAATAATGATTTGGGAGAATGAAAATCAAAGAGAATTTATAGAAAAAAGAATGATGAGAAGAAGCACATTTTGGTCACACGCTGAGTATCTCAAGTCTCGTGCTCCATTCTCATTTTTTCAGGCTTTATGAAAGCTGCAACATCCGCGTGACCAGGATAATTAATCTGGTTATAGTAATCACTATTTATTGTTTAGTTAATCTTGTAAACTGTAATTATCATAAAGGGAAAAAAAGTAATTCAGAGTTGATCATCCATCACTTAATGCTCACGGTTCTAACGCGGTTTAATTCAGTTTAAGTAAAGATTAAAGTTAAATTATATAACATGTTTGTATATTCTGTTTCTGTATATTAGTACAATACGGTTTATAATTTGATGGAATTCTTGTTACTTCAGTTATGCTAATTCGTTTTTTCAATATATTAATTTTCACATCCGTTTATTTAAGTTAAGTTCAGCTCAATCCATTTCGTTAGTTCAACAAAAAATAAGCTCAAGCAAATAGGATCTTAGGCAATTATTGGTCCAGTTTGTAGATTAGCTTTAGTTGTTAGCCATTAGTTGATTCTAGCAGCCGTTAGTGAATTTTTTTAGATGTTTTGACTATTTGTTTTTATATGAGTGTTTGGTGGATAACAAATAGTTGATAGTAGTTTCATGGTGTTAAATGACTAAAATGGAAATTAGTATAATTTATTATTAATTTCTTTTGTAGGATGTAATTACTTTTGTTTTGAAATATATGATTCATAAAGTTGAGAAACGCTTAACCACAATTATAACAAGTGGAATCAATTATATAGTCTGGATATGCTATCAAGTATAATCAAACTAAATACTAATCAGGAATATGTAATTATTTGTTTTGAAGTATAGAAGATTATTTTTTTTACTTACATATAAAAAATTATATGTTATTTGTTATTTAAGGGTATTTATTATTTATAAGTATTAACTTATAGTATTAAAACAGAGGAAAATGAATATTTTATTTTTGGAATTAATATAAAAAATAATTTAACTCATAGGGTATGCAGTCCATGATTTGTTTGCGTTTTTATTAGGAATATGAATATTTTCTTGATTGAATTTTGACAAATGCGGTTCTTTCCTGTTTTATAAATTGTAGTTTTCAACCAAAAGGTTGATTCAAAAAACTCTCGCTAAACACATAATCTAGATGTTTGACCAGTCAAACATTTTATATTTAACAAAAAAAAATTAAACACTCTTCATAACGCTCTCCAAACTAGGCCACTATCGTTTATTTTATTTTATATAAAATGTAATTTTAAACTATTAATACAACAAAAGAATTGTTTCCATTAACTTTTTATAAATGGTAAAAAAATTAATGACCTTTCTAATAACAAGAAAACATTTGTCAAACAAATGTTCTGGTCTAAAAGAACATTTTTTTCTTAACTTGTTTTATTGGAGTATATGGCTTATAAGCTAAAACCATTGGTTCCCAAACAACCAGCCATAAGTATGGATAGGGCTGTTCAAAAAATCCGGAAAATCGTAATCCGACCGAAACCGAACCGTTATGAGAATAGGTAAATAGGTTAACAGGCTAATAGGTTTAAAGCGGTTTGGTTAAACGGATTTGCAGGTTAATCGGTTCGGTTTATGGATTTAAAATTTTAATAACGGTTTATCCGTTTAACCGTTTAATATTTTATATATTAATATATATATTAAGACTTTCTAAATCTCATAGAGTTTAATCTTTTATAATGAGCTTTGACCCTTTGACTTTCAAAATTCCTAAACTCTTTTATATTAGCAACCAGCCAACCATTCACGGATTCCCTTTGTAATTGTACGCCGGCCAATTATTTTGTGCTCCTCCACCGCCGACCTCCGAGACTGAGAGCTCCTCCGCCGCACCGCACCTACGCCCACACCCACTGGGTAGTATTTAGATGATTCAAGAATTTGATGTTTGATCATTTTGTATGACAGTTGAATTGACAAATAAATTTTCGTAGTTAAATCATGGACTTTTGTAAAAATTTCTACCACATCGTCAGTATTTTAGTGGTGACATATTGATATTTGTGGTAGTCTCCCCTCTACAGTGAATTTGTTCATTTTCTCTTTCCTCTTGTATTGTATTTCATTTTTTAATTTATTGTCAAAGTGATCGATAAATGTGTAAACCGATTATAACCGTGTAACCGAAAAAATAAACCGAAACCGATATAAACCGAACCGATATAACCGATAATATTATTGGTTGGTTAAAAGGTTTTCTTTCTAATTTGATAAACCGGTAGAAACCGAACCGATTAACTGTAAACCAATTAACCAACCGTTGAACACCCCTAAGTATGGATCTCTACATTCTCTATACGTTTCAATATGATTTAGTTTGGGTGTATGATATTAAATAACTTAAAATAATAATAAAATATAGAACTGAATGAAAAAAAGAGAGATTAATATAGAGTATAGGATTGGATTAATGTGGATTAATATGGAAAATGGCAAATAATTTTTCACAAACGGGAGTAAATTTTAGGCGATGATTCTAATTGATTGTATGCGCTATAAATTGATGATATATACAATCTTCCATATCAAACGTTTCCAAATTTCAATATTTAATGGATCGTGTTTTAATACATTTAAGAATAATGGAATTAGACGAAAATCAATGAACAATTTGTTAACATTACTGAGTACTGACAGCCAGAAACTGTTTTCAAAGAATAAAAAAATCAATTAAGCATGTCAAATAAAACATTTCTAATTATAGATTATGGACAAATCTAAAATTCAGCCAGCAAAATCAGGGCCGAGACGGCAGCCGCCGCCCAAAGAAGAGGCTGAGCTGCGGCGGAAGCACTGCTTTTATTGGCCGCCACCGCCGTAGCAGGTGGCGGAGAAGGTCGAGAATCGTAAACATCAAGAGCCACTTTGAGGCCCTGGTAGCAAAAACCGTTCCCGCTGAGAAAATAGTACGGCCGCGCTTCCATGACTTGGTACACGTCCCTTCCTCCCCTCGTTATGTTCTTCAGAAATCCTTGATCGTTGCATTGCTCGAAACTCGTCTTGTTCACCTCAAGCACGTTGTACTGTTGCTTATCGTACTTGAAAACTAAAAACATCAATATTAACATCCATCAATATCACATCTAATTGTATTCAAATATATATAACCTCCATTCATTTTAAAGTCTGAAATCGTTTGACATAAAAGAAGCTGGAAATGTGTAGCGCTGTAAGTACTAGAAACAATCGATTTAGCAAAACTAGCAAAAGAATGAGTCATATTGTCAAAGTTCACATTCTTGAATTTATCTATAAATAAGTGTTTAATAAAATTATATTTTGATGAAATCTAAATTAATCTTGTCATGCTGGTTTTCTTTTAATACATTATTTTTCCAATCAAGACAATTCACAATAACAAAAAATTGAACTTACAATCAATGAATCATATATTTTCATGAATTGAACTTACATAACCAATCTCCGACGTAGACTTTCTGGCGAGAAGCCCACTGCGTGTAGTTGACCCTGTTTTCCCATGTAGTCCAGCCAATCGCACCTCCGACGTTGATCCGCTCGCCCGTTGCGCTGCTCGGCAGCGTCGCCACAGCTAACGCCGCTAAGAATAAAAGCGCCACCGCCCTGTTCATCGTCATAGTCGATTCCAACTGGATAGAAATTCGAGATGAACTAATTGATTATCAATCAGGACTGAAAAATGTAGCGAAGCACGATTTAATGAATGATGATTAGAGAATTTATAGAATTAGATGGCGACCATCTCATCAGAATCAGAAAGTATAAGGTATATAAGAAATTATTATAATTAAGGTATATTTGAAATACACTTGGAAATAAGATTTACGTCCAAATTTTTCGGGATTACATTTCTCAAAGAATTATGGCAAGCAAATATTTCCCGAAAATTTTGAAATAGGGGAAAGGTGCAAAATTGCCCCTGTACTATCTGAATTGGAGCATTTGCACCCTTGTGCTTTTTATTGAATCAAATTTACCCCTAAACTTTTACTAAGAACAAAAATACCCTTTCAAGTAAAATTTTCCTACATAGAAATATATAAGCCGTCGTGGAACGATCTCTAGATTGAGTCAGATTCCATGGAGCTATAAGTTTATGGGTTAAATGAAGATTTTTTATTTTTATTTTTAATATGATGATTGATGAAGACAAGCGACGGATATGTTGAAACCCGGATTAATTCTTCTTCATGGATAGCATAGAAATCTTGATTTCGGCTATATGTGTAATTTTCCGCGGAAAAAGATGAACCCAAAGGTATTATGATTTTCTCAAACCAATCCAATTTGAAGTGTAATTTCTACCCAAAAATACATGTACGGAAACATGCTGGATGCTTAGATTCACGTATGGGGATGATTTGTTTCGATCGAGCTTTTCACCGGAAAAGTTCTGTTTGATTACAACCATCTCCGAGGGCAAAATGAGAGTATGAACATTAAACAAACATGATCTAAATCGTTGACCGAGATCCTATCAAATTATTTTCCTTAGCAGAAGCCGAGTAACCCAGGAAACCAGGAATTTTACTTGAAAGGGTATTTTGTGCTTACTATTAAGAGTTTAGGGGTAATTTTGATTTAATAAAAACACAAGGGTACAAATGCTCCAATTCAGATAGTATAGGGGCAATTTTGCACCTTTTACCTTTTTAAATAAGTACGTACTATGCCAGTTTTTCCGGCCAATTAACAGTCTGGTCGGATTAATCAACCAACTTTAATTGAATCTGGTCCATTAACTCGAGTATATATATGACGAAAATGATGGTGAAGAAACAAATGTTTTGCTTTTAACTTGTAATTTGGTGTTAAACAAAATTGTAATTTTCATCAGTGACGAATAACGATTAACAAGTTAAGACAAGGAAATCATTCTAGGATTCCGATTCCAAAAGCCTTTTTCATAACGTGTGGGTGCAAAACTACGTAAATAAAAGTGAAGATAAACAATCATAATTTATAAATACCAACCACATGGCCTGACGGTGGAAAAAAGAAATGCAAGTTTGCGCTAATTATGCGATCAAATCCCACAATCACAACGTTTTCTTTAATCTCTCAATCTGGTCAACATTCTCACAAACATCCATATTCCAACCACGTTTCATCTGACATAACCTTAACTTTCCGGTCAAACTTAACATGATCTCCAAACAAATTTAATCAAAGAACATCCTGGTTTCAATTTCACCAATGGCTGTAAGAATAATCATCTAAGACGAACACGAGCTGTCATCACGGCTACGAGTTCAGAACAAACGCGTCCCATACCGCTGCCACCGCGAAGAGCGCCGGCACGAAGGCGAAGGTGAATGCAGAGAGGAGGCTCGAGGCGGCGCCGCTCTTCTCCGGCGCGGATTTGGGCGGCGACGGGTGTTTCTCGACGTGGACGGCGAGCTTCATGCCGCTGAAGCAGAATCCCTTGCCGCTGATGAAGTAGAACGTCTTTCCGGTCTTGTTCAGGGGAACCACGTCTCTTCCGGCTCCGGTTGTCCAGTTGTGGACAGGGTGGTCGGAATTGCAGGATTCGTAGTCTGTCTGATTGACCTCAAGAACATTCTGCTGGTTTCTGTCATACACAAAAACTGGCAAACAGAATGGAATGACTAATCAGAAATTAATGCTCCTGACAATTTTCAAGCAATGTAATTGGTCAACTCAACTTTGATTAGTTCAATAGTTCAAGAACATATACTAAACAGCCAATCCCATAAAGGGTAAAAGCATGGTACTTTAATTGGACAAAACGCTTAACTAATCAAAATCACAACTTTAATATAGTATACTGCTTGGTTTTCAAAATTCAAACTGTCCAAACTCATAAACATGGTACTAATTAAGGGGAAGAGCACTAATCTAAATCATAAATTTAATGCTCAATACTTGATTTTCAAGCTAATTAATCAGAAATCCAATTGAGATCTATGGAATCCTAGATAGAGAACAGAGCAGATCGGATGAACAATGTGAACTCATTTTATGAAATTTTAGTATGTTCCTACAACATTGAAATTCCGACCACAATACATAGTTTAAAGCAATTAGCAGAAACTATGTTCCAGAAATGGAAAGAGCAGATCTGAAAAAGGAAAGAAACGAAAAACTTACAGAGCCAGTCGTCGGAATAGAAATGCTTGTCACTGGTCCAGTTAGTGTAGTTAACATTGGGCGCCCATCCTCCCAGCCCACCGGATCCGACACTGTACCGGACTGCGAGCACTTCCGGCACCAGCACAAGCAGCAGAGCCGCCGTGAGCGCCACCATCGCCGCCGCAGCGCCACCCCTCCTCGCCTTGAGCTCCATCGAGAAACACAAAGTCGTTTCTTAGCTCAGAAGCTAGAACAAGACAGCTGGTTTTACAGCAGCAGATTATCTGTTGAGTGCAGAGTGGGGTAAATTTGAACGGGGAGCTGATCTATGGATCTATCTCGACGCCGCGTAGTTTTATATTAATTCTGGACGCCTTAATTTTTGTGATTAATTAAAATGATAATAATATAAAAATGGTGGAGTGGCCCACGGGAGTACGTGACTGTGTGTGTTTCTGGGTTTTGTTTGAACTGGAGTTTAGAGGCAGCGTTCAAACGTTGTCAATCCAATTCAAATCCAGCTCATTTTGTCAGTGGGTTTTTTTATTATTTCCTAATTTTTCAACTTTTTCACCATGAACTCTAAAATATTGAGAGTGAAGCAACGTAGAAAATGTATGAGTACCAATTAGGAATTTTTAGTGAGAAATTATATAAATTGGTGGGAAGTATTTTGATGTTTACAATTGGTTTCATCATTCATGCTATGGTTGCCTTCATTTGTGCAAGAAATCGTGGCACTCGGTGATAATTTATGTTTAAGCGTGATTATGAAGTTGAGGTTTATGAATCCAGCTCATTGGTGATAGATTTTACACACCGGCCATTGTGTTATGTGTAGGCCAAGCTAGCTAGCTGTAAAATCAAATTTCATTGCTTCCATCCCAAATCAAATTCCATTTTTTTACAATTTCAAAATACTATGATTTATTACTTATATAGATTAAACTCTATGTAATCATAGCTTGTGAAGGAACTAGCACGCAAACTGAAAACAGATAGAAAATTACTAGTAGTAAATTTGGACCGTTGTAAAATTCTTTAACTATAAATTTAGCGTTTTGATGGTGATAGAATTATGCAATTTACAATATACTATTAATGCTTTAATTTAGAGTTTGTACTTGAAATTTTATAATATTTTTTTAAAAAAAATGTATGCTCGCGAATCACTTTATATGTAATGTAACCGCTATATTTATTTATATCCTCCAATTTCAAGAACAAGAACCGGTATATTTGTTCTTGTTCTTGTTCTTGTTCTTGTTCATATATCCTCAAATTTCTTAGTTTTCATCATTTATAATGCTGCTCCTTTATAATCATTTGAACCATATTATAGGAACCTTGAATAAATAGGGGTCCATTTTATCAAAAGATTGGCTGGATGATGATCGATCTCTATCCCTAGAGATTTCGATTCCATTACGCATGGCCCGACGTGTTCCCAGCCTTTCCAACCTAATCCACCTGAAAATTCCATTTTTCCATATTTTACACTCATTGCCAAAATAGACCAAGCAATGCCTAACAAACTTTATATTCTACCACAATTAAATTCACTATCATTTATATCTTACCAATTTTCATTAAAGGGATGATTAGAGAGCATCCCATAAATTAAGAACAATATGTAGAATATTTGCACGGTTTCTGCGTAAGAATGACTTATTAATCAAGAAGGCAAATTCTCATTTGATACAGGTCTCAAATGAGACCAAACATTATATGATTGAATTTGTCGTTGGTGAGCTTTAAACCCGCCGATTTCCTTGATTGAATTTGTCGTTGGTGAAATTGACCAAAGAAATGATCAAGAAAATTGACCGAAAGATCAAGCAAATTGAACAAAAGATCAAATTAACTGAAAAATCAAGGCAAAACAAAAATACTCAAGGACATTGATTGAAAGATCAAACAAACGGACTAAAAGATCAAGCAGAAACAGTAAATGCTTATTCCCATGCTCTTGGTCTCCACAAGGACAGGTCTCACCCAAGACTTTCTCAATCAAGAAATGGTCCGATTTTCACTCTAGGTATGAAAGAGAGCAATTTAACATTTTGCAAAAGACGAGATAAATTTAGAACAATATGTAGAATATTAGCATGGTTTCTGCGTAAGGATGACTCATTAGTTAAGAAATGGTTCGATTTTCACCCCAAAGGAAGAAAGAGAGAGATTTGAAATTTTGCAAAAAAAGATGGATTTTTAGTAATGATCCTAATTCCTAAAATAGGCCAATGCAGGGCATCAACATTTTAGACTTTTTGTTACCACGCCACAAAGATGTCATATGCAGTTTCCCGCGTTGACCAAATGTGACCGTTCCTGACCGAATCCTATGTTTGGACTTTGGATCCCCTTAAGCCCTTCATTTTACCCTTTCAGCCCACTGGATAGTAAACAAAAACAGCCAATAATCATCAAACCCAATTGAGCTTTGGCAGTGACCGCGATAATTCTGCAATTCATTTCGGATGGCGAACCACGGCGGCGTTACGATTGATTCCGAGCAGCTTAAGGCCACCGACTTTGACCGCGGGATAACAACGCTAGTGAGAATCAGGCAGAGTACGATTCTGATTTCGGGGATGTGGGAGCCTGGGAGGTGAGTGTTGATTTCGAGTATTGTGATATTGAGAGACTATGATAGAGTTTATAAATCTGGATTGCTAAATGACGCCCTATATTTTTCTTACTAACGCTCTAGTACGTATAAATATTTAAAATATTTCATCTCTAGGTAAAATTAGTATTGTTACTGCTTGTACATTAATACCGGTCGCTGGAGTTTATGCCGGAAAATAATGTTGGCCGGAAAAAAAATCCACCTTTTTCCCCCACGAAATCAATTCCAAGAGTATTAGGAGAAGGTCGGTAAACTTTTAGTATAGGTAAACTTTTATCATCACTCGAAGTAAGAAAATTTCAGAAATTTCCGACTACAATGCCGACATGTTTGGGGAAGATGAACAGTAAATATTCTCTAGCGCCTGGAGAAAACTCAAGTAATACTCTCTCACGCCTGAAGAAAGGTAGTGATAATCACCAAGTACTAGTGGAAACATTAACTAATTTCTCTACGTACTAGATAAACAATAGAAAAAGTAACGAAATTTCAGTGATGGAGATGAGCTGGAAGAATATTCTCCATTACTTAGGTAAAACATTTGAAGTGGTTCTCTACACCATGGAGAGATGAACACATGTTTTCTCCCAAACATAGAGAAAACATTTGAAGTGGTTCTCTAGTTAGTAAAGAATGAAACAACTTTCTATGAAAATAGAGCTTAGATTCTTTGAATGGGGAAGAGGTTCTGATCAACTTTCTCTTTGTACATAGAGAAAGGCTTTGCTCTGCTCACAAGAATTAGCTATTATGCTACGACTCCGGCTATATTCGTCCTAATAAGGCCATATTTTAGCATGAAGAACACGTATAATTGATAATGTCAGAGCACTAGAAATGATCGGAAACTCCTCTGAATTATGAAGGAGTGATATTCATTAACGTTAATTAGCAAAGAAGATTAAAAGTAAAAGTGGTAATAATTATAAGAAAGAATGGTAATAATAAACTAATTAAATGTACAAAGGTAAATTTATGTATTTTTGTATAAATACAGGGCGATAGTAAGGAAAATACAGAGCGTGATTTAGCAATGCCCTAAATCTTAGATGATTGATAAATAAAAAGTTTGGAAGGGGATAGAAAACTTATGTGAGTTTAGTTGGTACATGATTAAGCGTATGGAAATGATCAGTGACAAACCTATCTTTTGCTTCGATCCTGGTATTCTCGAGAAGTATTACTGGATTTCATGCTATGATATGAGTTGGGGGAAAAGGATTTATTTGGTTAGCAGTAAATTGAACCTGGAGGGGAGTTATGTGAAAGTTCAGGTGCTAACATTTTTGGTGTCTACTAGGCAAGGTTACTGCACTTCGTGCAGTTCTGAGTCCCATCTGACCCGGACTCCTGGTATGTTCTCCGACGAAAACTTTTACCAGTCATTGTAAGCGCCAAACTATATTGGAAATTAACGTAAACTGTAAAGTGGAAACATGGATTAGACCCTTGTATAGGTTTTTATATTCATAAACAACAATATATCATACATGAGACAGTTGTTTCACGGATACTTTTGTTTTTGTCCTAATTGATGTCCAACCTTAATTTATGTTCTAATGCTTCATTACCTGCTTGATCTAAGAGAATCTGGCCATCATGTGAACAGGAATGAACCAGCCAAATATGTCGAAATTCTCTCTGATTCTTCCCTCATTCGTCGTCTTCGGAAGCAAAGCAACCTTCACCGGAGTCCTCCCCACCCTGCTCTCTGCAGCACCAGTCATAACCTGGTCCCTTTCAACATTCCAGGACAGCCTAATGGTGATTAGGACAGCCTAATGGTGATTATGCCTGACACAGATGTCACAACTCACAAACAAAAACACAATAATTAACCTCAGGTTAAAAAACAAACATGTCATACTCACTGATAAATGGAGACCCTTAGATTTACAGAATTTGTGCAGCTTCGGCTGCTGCCGTACGAGATGACACTCCACTTGATTGACAGTTGGAGAATCTCGAGCTATCTTCAACAGAGCACCAAGCTTCTTTACAGTGAAATTCGAGACTCCGGTCGCTTTGGCCTTTCCAGAATCATTTAGCGCTTCCATGGCCTTCCAAGTACGAGGTATATCTGTTGGCAGAACGAAATTCGGTGGGTGCTCCTCTTTTCACACGTACAGACATATGGATGTTATAAAACATCATGAAAATGTATTTAGAATTACTGAACTTAGAAAACTCATCATGTTAACCAGTATGCTAAACCTATAATGGTATGTCCATGAACCTGCATATCAAACTTTGATTGGTCTGTGCCTGTGAGATGCACTTACAGTTTAAGAGAATAATAATTACTATTTACCAGTACTCACTTGAATTCACTGATGTATGTTGACTACACAATATATGAGATGCCTTCTTCATCACGAGCAAGAGCTTTAAAGAGATGATGGACGGTGGAGCAGTCAGGTACACTATAGACAGCAGGAGCAATACAAAAAAAAGTTGCTTCTCCTGTAAACCTTGTGTAAACACATTCGATTAAACCAGCGAAAAACAACCAAAATTAATGGAAAAATTTAATAGAATATTAACAATATGCTCATATAGGCTACATAGGTGCAATTTTTGGAGAGAATTAAGAAGGAAAAGCATAGCATAGGCAGAAGGTGAAATCTGTCAAGTAAAAAGGTATTATAGGTTATTGAGCTGTTTTTTTAGTAAGTATATGAAATAAACAGTAAACAATCTCCAAGAAAGCTCATGAAACGTAAGAATTAGTTCAATGGCTAATAATTCAACAGGCAAATCAAAATTAATCCACATCAGCAAATAAGTATGAAATTAGTGCTTAATATGCAACGAGCAATGTGAGAGATGAAAATGGGAATCTTAAAGCATGAGAAACCAATTACTTGAAAGCTTCATAGCAGCATAATGATGACCAACTTAGTTACATACTAAAACAACAAGTATCCTTGTACGATAATAATGGATAGAAATACTGCATGAATTGCAAATACCGAGAAAACACCACTAAAACAGAGAAGCAACATACCAATTTCATAAATTAAAATATCATATCGCAGTAGTATTTGAAAGGCCAGAGCCTCATCACAAAAAGCCATTAAACAGTACAACATATGTGAAGTTTTTTTTCCAGGACAAACTTAGGCAGCATTATAGAATTAAAATGACAAAAATGTTAAGGTTATTAGAATGAATCTATAAAATATTGAAATACTTCGCTGGATAAATTTATTTATCTGAGCAACCTTTGATGGTAGATGTCCCATTCAAAGGTTCATCTGCAGCGAATCTGTCAGCTTATTTCAATAAGTAACAAATAGAAGTCGTCACAGGCATAAACTGAGTCACTGTTACACAAGATCACTACATATGGGTAATTTGAAGCCAACATAAACACAACATCAACTACACCTTTATGCAAACTGAAAAATGAGTTACAACACAAAATGAAGGTCAGGCAGTAGCAACTTACGCTTTTGTTATGTGCTGATGGATTGCATATACCATGCCATCAATTCATATGAGCTCTGTTGCAGCTCGGGAGTCTGGTCCCTAAACTCAGAGACAGCAGCAAAAAGACCTAATAGTTCAGCAGTCTGAAAGTTACGGCTTAATCTGAAATAGACAAGTCCTTGGAAATAGCTTGGACCTTTATTAAGTTTGATAATGGCCACGCAGCGGTTCTCACTGTCGACCCCTTGTCTGGAAACATCATTCTTGCAAGAGGTAGAAGGGCTCCCTGTGACAACGGAGTGGTTCTTAGCTCTTGTCCTTCAGCAGCAACATTTCCAATGGCCCAAGCACACTGCTCGACGACATGTGAGGAGCTTTCTCTACAAATGAATGCATTGAAAGGTCATAGAAGTTCTAAAGCAAACAACGTCCTTCTTGCAAGAGGGATCAATAAATAAAATATATAAAAAGATAATAAAAAATTAAGAGCTTACAATCTGGACTGGCTGGTGAATAAACCAAGTCTGTCAGAATTTAAAGCCTGACAAAATCAAAATACGGCCAGTCAAGAATGGATACACCTTATGACAAGAAAACACACCTTAAATGAACACTTCCTTTACAACTTGTTGGCCATACTTCCGCCATTTGAATCCATCATCTAAGAGATCAACTTCAGTCCTAGCGTGTACAACAATTTCCGGTTCCGTAATTGGTCGTCACAGCATGTCCAATAACCTCTGTATTTATGCAAAAACGGAAAAACAACAGTTTTCAGTGCTAAGTATGCAGTGTATTTAAGTTGCTCAACTTAGTGATATAAAATACAACACCACTTGTTACATAAATTTAATTTCTAGTAATAACAAACTGGAAACCTTGCCTAATGAGACAATAGGTCAGACATAACATCAAACACCTTATGTACGTGAATTGATGGTGTAATTATACCTAAAAGAACACATACCAGGCCTATTGTTAAGTTGTAGCTATGCCTCATTAGATGATCTTAAACACATACCAGATGATCTTACTCAGTCATCAAGCTTTTAGTACAATATTTTATCATAGATTAAATGTTCCCTAAATGAGAGTGCATGAGAGAAGCATCCTATATGTACAAAACTGAACATGATTTTTTTTCATTCGGACTGAACATGATGAAAAGGTGAAACAGAAGAACTGTAAGTGCCTTCTTTTTTCTTGGTGACTAATGGCTATGCCTATCCTTCATTGTTTTTCATTTTTATCATACATGTTGACATTAATGAATTAGTTATGATACAAAATTTTCTCTTAATGCCTTAAATACTACTGATGTAGTCACTAAAGTACAGGAAGCCATTATTTTTGGCATTTAAGCTAATGGAATCAAACAAGTCAAAGTTTATATAAACTATTCCCAATGAATATTAAGCAATTCAGAAGTGTATGTACTATCATGGATTTTACCAAGTTGTGTTGGAGAAAAATACTTTACCTAGTTGAGATGGTAGTCGAAGTAGCCATCAAAAGCTTGTTTTAGCCTGTGTGAAAACCTGTGGAAAATAAAAGAATCCAAGACAAGTAAAAAATTAGTTGAGGAATCAAATCAAACATGTTGTGTGCGTAAATAAGTGATACACAGACGATTAGGCATAGAAATTCACAGGCTGGTGGCCATAGAATCAAACCATGAACAACATAAAAAAAAGGAAACACGGGTTCATCAAAGTTTTGGTGAGATGTGAATACAGAAATGGGGAGCGGGAAGAGTACCGGAAAAAGGAACAAGCTCGTAACTAATCAGAAGGTATAGCACATGAATATAGGAAGGGAGGCCGAAAAGATTACCATAAAAACGATCAAAACAATCAAATTCCTGATCAGAAGCCCATGAGTATCTCTGTCGTGGGCAACAATAGTTATACAAAAAGGGTTATGCAGACACCTCACACTTGTCTGGCCGATTCATGAGTAAAAGACGGAGAACATGACACGTATGGTTTTGGTCATATATATCATGCTAGAGATTGAGCAGAAAGGGGGAGAACTGGAGACTGGCAGAGCAGGTGGACGAACGTGAAGGAGAAAGTGAATAAAACAGAGAGGTGGAACCGTGGAAGTAATTTTTATGGGCCTATTGACCGAGCACCGTACCTAAACCGGATCACGAAACCATCGAATCTGCTTTTAAATAGTAATAGATTAACAGAAAGTCAAACACTTTTTATGGCAGTAGTACCTCATGATAATGACAGTATTGTCAAAAATAAAAGTGTCTATAGAGCAGCTACAAAACCAGAAATACATCATGGTTGACTATAACATGGGACTTCCTATAATCTATCTGCTAGTAGCCACAAGATAATGACAAGAAAACAACCGTAACTTGTGATCGGAAAAATTATTCCACTGCTGCTAGACTACGATGATTAATCATAGAATACAGAAACAGAAACATCATTCAGCTAGACTCCATTTTCATATTTATGAGCAGTGTGGCATTCAAAAAGGAAAACAGAAGTGATGTTACCACAAAAAAACATGCACACTATCTAAACAGGGCTCATGACTCTAGGAGCTTAACCCAAGTCACAGAATAATTGATCTCACCAACACCAAGTTAAAATCTACAACCAAGCTCAGTGATAAAAAATTCTATAAAAACACCTATCTAGTATAAAACCCCTGAACATTGCAGCAGTAAAATATCCGAAAAGAGAACCATCAAGGAAAGAACTACTGATTTCAGTGACTGCCTATTAAAACTTGTGCAGTAAAGCTATGAGGTTTTGCCAATTTTCACCTAAATATCATCATATCTGGATATATGTGAATTCCAGTAGAAGATATTTCAAGGCAGAGAATGTCTATGCAAATCCTAGATAAAGTGCCAAACTTTAACCACCTTGTGAATTATGGACAATAGGTCAAGCAAGCTAGAAAGTGTCATGCCTAAGACTAAACCAAACGATCAGCCAGTGATTTGCATGAACATTGATAGATTCAGGGAGTAAATGGCATCATACTACAGATAATTCTAAAATCTTGTAATTTTGTATACTTTGATTAAAGTAATTTATGTATATAAACATGCTCTGCAAAACCCACCAATATCTGTATTTGTGCTTAGGAGAAAATGATACTATCAAGAATGTGCAAATTATCAATGACATGAAACTCAATTGCCAAGAAAATCCAATTAAAGCATGTCAATAGTTTGCATGTAAAATGCTTGGCGTCCAACGATGCATGGCAACCATCTAAACAAACAAAAAAATGTGATCTTTAAAGTTAAAATTCCAGATCCCATATGGAATTCAGTTTGGCAGTATAAAATACTGCACCAACACATTTAACACATATAGACAATCTGTATAAGGTGGCTTTCCAGTCAAAGTATATATTCTTTCCACCAACTTGAAACTCATTGATGTCATTACCTAAGAATACTGAAAACAAACTGATACGCCGACACTATGATACCTAATATCTAGGACGAAGAAAAATGAAAGAGAAGTTAGGTCGGGCATTAATTCGAACACTTGGGGTGCAGAAAAATGAATGATCAAATAGACATAAAAGCAAAAACTTTGTATCCAGTAAAGGATGCGAAAACAACCTGAAGAATTATAGAACGGAGCAACAACCTGGATTCAGATGATATCTTTCCATCATATTAAATCGCTATCTTTTTAAATATGTATATGCACAACCACGTTATATAGGCTTAGAAGAAACACCCCACTTAATACAGGATTAATATGCAAGGATTGGGCATAGGAAAAATAAACCACAAATTACAGACCGTCAACGTCACGGAAATTGAAGCATGAGTTCATCAAGCTGGGTGAAATATGAATATAGGGAGGGCAGGTAGAAAGAGTACCCTAACGATCAAAACAATCAAATTCGTACCTGATCAGAAGCCCATGAGGATCTCTGTGGTGGACAACAATATATATACAACAGGGGATATGCATACACCTGTCTGGGCGATTCATCAGTAAAACACGGAGAACAGGACACGTATGGTTTTGGTCATATATATCATGCCGGAGACTGATCAGGACGGACCGAATTTGGGAACCGCCGCAGCGGGTGGCCAGACTGAAAGATAGAATGGATAAGCACATAGATTTGGAGTAATTTTTGTACGGGGTTTTACCCACCACCGTACCTAAACCGGATCACAAAACCATCGAATCCGCTTTTTATATAGTAATAGATATGTGGAAAAAGCTACACAGGCCATGCAAATTCTGCTCTGATGGAATTCAAACAGAATACAACTCCAACAGATTTCTTGAACTTTGCATCTCAGGGAAGTCTAGATGAGGGGAAAAAGCACCAGAGATCTACTCCTCGAGGTTTCAAACTCTTTGATCCAGGTATCTCAGTAATAGTGGAGTTTTCTAGCTTGAGGACAAGCTATTTCTTAAGGAGGAGGGAGTAATATCCCAGGGGCAACTCGGTCATTTGACATCACTCTCCTTGATGGACTTGCTAGGAAACTTCCTTTTTGGTTTCCATGCCATAGAAAGATTATCCAGAAAATGATATGAAAATGTTTCAATGAATTTCCCCCTTTTTGTTCTTAATTTTCCTGCAAATTTACCCTTTTTCTCTTTATTAATTAGCTAGATCATGACACAAACCAACATCAACATAAAGAAGAGGCCTTCATTTTTCCCCAACAGCCCACTAGATATTAAAAAACAACTAAATCAACATGTAGAGGCCCAAAAGCCAACTGTTTGTTTGATTTTTCATTTGTTTACCCCCAACAATCTGTACAAACACTAGTCACTAATAGTCCCCTAATACTATGATGAATATTAGGTTCAGGTTCAGCAAGATGAAAATTTGCAGAGGCTCCAAACATGAAAATGCTAGCCAACTACTCTAAAACCACTACTACATTCACCTTTCATTCATCCAGGCTTTTACAGCAACCTTCCTTTACTTTAGCAGCAGCAATCCACGGTTATTGAAACGTCATCTAGTCGAGCCTCCTCAACAGATACTCGACCTGCACTTGCTTTGTCAATGGCATTATCCAGATCCCATAAAGGTCGGCCACAAGCCGGGGATTTATCTTGCACGAATCATGACTTCCGTGCTCTCCATCACCGGCATCTACAGTCACCTCTTGCCCATAGGTCCTGGTTTTCATCTCGACTCTTCTCTTGATTACCTCTTCCACCTCTGGATAGGTCAGCAATGCCATAAGACGTTTTGTGTCCTGCATTTTCAAGTAAGAATTCAATAAGTCAGTCTCTTACAGAACCATGGAACTTACAAGGATCTAAGCCTGCAAGAACTAAGGAAATCAAGGTTGTACCTGTTTCCGGATAGCAGCATTGTAGACATCTGGCGAGGATCGGTATTTGGCTTCTGCAACAAATTTGCCATAATGGATTCTTTTTGACAAAGCCTGGAAATTGTACAAACAGAGTTATAAACCTTGTGCTCTCCAAAAACTACCATCTCACATGTAATGCCATTCTAGAGGAGACTGATACTAAGTGGGAAGATGTTTACCTGCAAGCAAATAGTGTCGCAAATGGCTGCTGATCCATAATTGCCATCATCACCTTCTTTGACCAATCTTGGCAGAAGGTTTTTGAAGTACATGTCCCATATCTTGACATTGATATTGATCGAATCAGCAGCTGGATGCAGAACCTATATGAAGATAAATAGCATGTCACATTAAAAATTGCTAACAGAACAACTAGAACAAACAGATAAGACACTTTCTTTTTGTAGATTGAAGCATCAGATATCATAGGGGAAAAACAAGAGAACAATCCCTTCATTCATACAGATATAACAACTAGACCTTACTTGTTCATAATGCATAGGTGGCAAGATTGGATCAGGTAAATCATTTGGGAAGAAAGGATGCTCGTCAGGGCATGTGTATCTCCCCACCTGGATTCCAAACAGCCGTGAGATGATGATGATACAATGAATAAACAACTGATGGTATATAGAGATTCAACATTTCAACTTGAACAAGCAAGCATACCTTAGCATGAAGCTTTTCAGTTTCTTTCATCATGTACTCAACAAGAGAGCCTTTGAACCCTTCTATAGCAACAGCACCATTGTCATACGTCACCCCATTAAAGCAATACTGCGCCCTCTCCATCAGCTTGAAAATGATGCTATCCTCTTGTTGAATCAAGCTGTGTCTTATGCCATCCAGGGTATAGATGTTAGTCTCATCAACCCTCTTCTTCACTTGGAAACTGGGGAAAAAAAACAAACGATGATGATAAGCATAAAAATCTAATCATGGATTACTCTATCTGAATCTGTTTAAGAAATTAGGCTTAGTTTCCACTTTAAGGAAAATGGCAGAAGAAGAACATCACAACAGATACGCAAGTTCAACACAAATTTCAAAATTGCTTCTTGCCAAGTCATTGGTAGGTGACTGAAAGCAACAACCCGATCAACATTGAACATACAGGAAATAAGGGAGTTTCAAAATCAGATACAACTTTAAAACGTGGCATAAACATTTAAAAATTTTGTTTATTAGTCTCCACCGACTATGATTTCCGAAAATCAACACAGATACATTTCTGATTTCCCCTAATTATATCAGGAGATCAGTTATACGCCATAAATGTAATGTACAGCTGAGACAGAGTTGTTACTAGTAAAACCTTACAGCATATCATCAGTCCAAATGGAGCCATAAAGCAAAAAATGAGGCAAACGTCAACAAAAAGCCCAAAACCCAAGAAAACGTGGCATAAGAGATGTACCCAATCGGAGTGGCTACGGCCTGAACGGCGGTGGCCTGAGCGACGCGAATGGCCGACCTCGGAGAAATCGAGGCAGCAGCGGTGGAGCAGTTCCATCTGCAGGCTTGCTGGGGAACGGTTTTGGGGAATTTAGACGGAGAAAGTGACGGTGAAACAGCAGGGGACGCCATTTTTAAAAGCTGGGTTTCCATTGTAAGGGGAAAGTAGTTAAGCAAGTTGGGAGATTTTTTTTCGGAGCTGAAGGGGGAAATAGTGGGTGAAAGAAAAGCCACCTGGTTTTGAGAATCTTTGTTTGCAGAAGGCGGGTTTTTATTGAGGAGGGAAGAGTGGGGTAGAAAAAAGGTTGGTGGTCATCCGATCTCAACCCTTTGTTTAGGTTAGGTAGGGGCTTGCATCAATACTTTTCTTTATTTTTCTATTTAATGCAACTACCCCCCTTTTAGAGTTGTTTTTATTTTTTTAAAAATTGTTGTTTAGTTGGTAGAAATGTGGATTTGGAGGATACTTTTTTGAACATTATGCAAAAGTAATTTATTTTTTCAAAATACAAGATATATTTTGGGGTGTCTGGTGACCGGTTTTATTAGTTTTTACCTTTTTAGCTGGTCAAATGGGTTGGCAGTCACGCGAAATATCCGGAGGTTCCGCTAAAATATGAAAGCCGACAAGGGTGATTTTCCTCGAAAGTCAAATTTCTAACGTAAACAGTTAGTCAAAACAGTGGAACTACCAACTTTAGAGTCAAATATATAACGTAAACAATTAATCACAACACGTGATAATACAACTATCAACAATTGTATGTGAAGCATCATACAGCTGGCAAGATAATCTGATATTCCGCTCCAATATGAAAGCTGAAAAGGTGATTTCCTCGAAAGTCAAGCTTCTAACGTAAACAACTAATCAAATCAGCGGAACTACCAACTTTAAAGTCAATTATCTAACGTAAACAATCAATCACAACACGTGATAATACATCTATCAACAACTGTATGTGAAGCATGATACAACTGGCAAGATAATCTGATATTCCGCTCCAATATGAACGCCCGATAAGAGTAAATTTTGAGAAAGTCAAGTATCCAATGTAAATAGCTAATTAAAACATCGGATCAAGCAATTTTAGAGTCAGATATATATCTAACATAAAAAATTAATTTGTAGATAATGTCAAGTATATAGTGTAGATAACTAGTCAAGACAGCTAATCAGCAGCTGTATATCGAGTATATATAAATAATTTTAAAAAGTAATAGTTTAAAATAGCTAAATGAGCAGTAATAAATGGCCAAACAGATCCAGTCTCAAATTCCTTTAAAAATATATTTAAAGAAGTTTGATTTTGAAGGAGAAGCCAAAGAAAACCAAATTGACATGAATTTTGGTTATGAAAATCAGCTACTACATGACTTTAATAGAGTTTCAGTTTGAAAATCATGATGAATATATCGAGCACCTTCACATTCCCATTGTAGACTATTTCAATTTGTAGTTCATATAATTGAACAATTGTGAAAATGTAGTTCTATTTTGGTGATAAAGCTAATTTTTTTCTTTTCAAGTCGGTGACTCCACTAGTTTTGTGCTTCATATTACTATAGACTGTTTTTTCAATTAAATAAAAGAATTGCTTAACAGTTAACATCAAATTGTTTCAACTTTCAAGTGGATATTTATTGGGCACTACCACTAGTGAAAGTGGTTCGTTTACTTTTTCTTTTTGTTGGTTCGATTACTTGGATGAACTTAGTCTTGGGAAATTTTTGATAATATGGGTTGTAAGTTGTAACAACTACATTTTATTTAATCAAAATAACACTCATCATTTGTTGTCTCAAAAATATTCTTAATTTATTTTAAAATTTGTTGGTGTTGACATAACGTACGTGGTACTTTGTTGGGGTCTAGGACCCATATTCAAAATGAGTAGGAGACGTGGTACTTTGTGTTCCCTATTTAGAATTCTACATGTGATTTCAACTTAAAGAACATGCAATATTTAAAATATTATGCTAGTATTATTATTTCAATTTATATACTATCAGATCGATGGTTTCTTCTTGAGACATAGATTAGGTATTGTGACTGATGCATAACGGATTTTGTTTTCATAACTAATTAGTATTTTAATATGTTTTCAACGTGTTTATGATTTAGATCTGATTAATAAAATGCTTGATCACTCAAGCGGTTCGTTACTTGTTGAATTTGTAATACTCCCTCCGTTCTCCTATTTTGTGTTCAATTCCTTTTGACACGGTTTTAAGAAATCTGATGTGGCACTGATGTGGATGGTAGGGTTGGTGAAGTATGTGAGAGAAGGTTGATAGTTTATATTATAATTTTTTGCCAAAATAGGAAATGAGTAAATCTCTTTGGGATAGAGGGAGTAGAACAAATAGTGTGCAACATCAAACAATCTTCATAGTGTTCTTCAGGAAAAGACAACATCATAATGAGGTTGGTTCATACAAATGTTTGTAATATTGTATTGATCCTTTAATATAATGTTTCACTTGCACTATGAACATACCTGAGTAATATGCACTTGCAATTAGCAAATCTTCTTTGGGAATCTCTAGTATCTTGAGTGAGTATTTTACGAATACATGGACATTTAAAATTATAAATCATGACACTGCACGTCATATTTTTATGTAATTATGAGATTTTATAGATGAACTAAAATATGAAGGGACTAGTTATTGTTCAATTTTCAACCTTTGAAAAGTAATCGAACCAAGTGGCACATTTGCCTTTTAATCTAGTTTATTCATTGAATAAACAAAAAATACATACAATGTCAACTTGGTAAATGATAATAACGTTTGAATTTGATGATGTATATTAAAAAATGATAAAATCAAATTATAATACTACAAGTACAAGGTCATAATTTGGTAATGTCAACTTATCTTTCGAGCACAATATCAAAACGTGACAATGTATGTATTTATAACATTTTGATTGCAGTTATGTTCAAGCGCACTATTCACGTTTGTTTAATAATTTCAAAAAAAATAAATGTTCACGTACACAACAAATGCAATATTGTATCATTGTGGAAAGTGTTCTAATGACTACAAATTAAAACATTTTTTCCATATATTATTGGTTTATCCAATGTTCTTGATTATTGTTTATTTGTAGGACGGAATTATCCCCACACTTTATTTTCTACTTCTCATAGTAAAATAAAAGTAGCTCATTTTTAAAATACTTCTCGCCTCATTTTTGTTTTGTTGGGAATGTCCCAAATTTCAATCAATGCTGGATTAGGAAATCTTTCCATGATGGAACATGAATAAACTTGGTAATCCTTTTGGAAAAGGATCTGTGGTTTATCCGTTTCGGTAAAGGTTTCTGGTAGTTGAGAGATCTATATAAACTCTCATTCACCTCAATAGGAGGTGTGCGAGATTTGACGAAGACGCCTAGAGTCTGAGAATCCCGTCACCAGTATGTTGAGTCTGTGGGAGAGAAAAGATAATTAGTGTAGAGAGACTTTGTGAGGGTTGACTTTGTAATTCTCTGGAATATATTAATTTGATTCTCTGGTGGACGTAGACCGGTTTTTTGGTCGAACCACGTTAAATCTGTGTTTTGTATTTCCGCGTTCTTTAATTGTTTATCTTGGGCTACGCAATAAGGGATTAGTTTCCTAACATGTTTTGCCGACGGGAGTGCACGTTTTGCGAGACCTAATAATTGCAAATAAAATTATATACATAAAAATAAAAATTAACAACCGGAAAAGAAGCTTCTACTTGTTGTAATCGTCGATCAAAAACCACGACATTGCAATTTGGACCATTTGATAAAAACTAAATGAGGATGCAATTTCGCATTCCGTACTAAATAATTAAATATATTATTATCTATTTGATAAGTTATCACGCTTCTACATGTTTATAGCTTGTGTGACACGCTTAACTTAATTACGTTTCTCACAATTAAAAATTCACGTAACGTGAGGAATAATGATATAAGTATATCAATTGATTATAGTATTAGTTTTTCTGCTTGTACCAACTATTTATTATTCTTATTGACTTTGAAATCAGGCGGCTAATTTTTTATTTTATTTTTTTAAACACTCCACGTCATAAAATATTTTACTAATTTTAATTCATGCCTCCCCATTATCAAGTATAATATATTTCTACCATCATTTCCAAGCGGATTGTATAAATGAAAATGAAAATACCCTACAGTTGAAAATTAGAAGCTTCTGGGAATAAATCAGAACAGGACGAAAATGATCAATCGTCAGCCAAGTATTTGCATCTGGAATTTCAAAAGAAAAATAAGAAATTATTTCCTTCTGGAAGTCAAAATATTCTGGATACGGTCGGGACCCGTATTTTCTTCGCAAATCTCCTCTGGACTGATTGCAGTCGTTATCAAAATATACTAGAGTTTCTCAAAATTTCTCAAATGTTATCTATATAAAGTTTCTTTTCAAATGTACTATAATATAATATAAATATAGTTTCTCATAATTTTGAAAAGATCTACTGAATCACAATTATGTCGGGAAAAAAAAACATAAATCGAAAAAATGTACTCTCATTTTTAGGTCAAAATACAAATATAACCTCTGATTTTTAGATGATACTAAGTTTTAACTTTAAGTGCAAATATAATTTTTGAATTTTAAAAAGTGCTATTATAATCATCCCGGTCGATTTTATGTAAAGTATACCTTAAATCTATTGATAGGTCTAACTATTGCATTTGCATGTTTGAATGGAAACAAATTCTCTTTAAATTTGAACTTTTTATTTTGAAAACTTAAATTTGAACTGAAATTCTTATATCAATGGGATTCACTAGTCAAAAACGGACCGGAAACATAATGTAAGGTTATAATCACACTTATCAAATCAAAAAAATATTTACACATGATGCTACTAAAATCCGCAAGTCTCCTAAGCTACTACGCTATCCGGGGGTCCTCTGGGGAAGGCCTTCAGCGGATCTACAAAACAGACCCCGGGAGGCTACCCGGAGGTAGAGGCTCCGGTGTGATGATGAGATTGGGATAGCGATGAGGAGGAAATCGTACGGAAATGCTCTCAATAAGAAGTAGAGAGATAAAAATCACATACCTGGTTCACTGTTTGGAGCTTGTATTTATAGTAGAAGCCCCATGCTTTGGATAGGGGTGATGACCACTTAAGTTTGTCATATTCTCTGTCTCCTTCCTTGGACTGTTGCGCCCACCTGGCGTTGTGCTTTCCTCTCTTAGGATGGGCCGGGAAGAATCCCATCGGCCCAACTCGGATGCTGGGTCGGTATTATCAACACATTACCTAGAATTAGGGGTTACATGAGCATTTGTTAGCATTTGTTTTTTTGACACACTTACTATAAATAGAATATTTAGTTTAACAAGCACTCACATATGTTAGTATACAGTTTACGTTAATACAAATTATCATTTGATACATGTCTCTATAGATACCAAGTAGTATAAGAGACTGTTATTGGTTGAAGTTGTCGTGTATGCGTCGCTGTTAGATTTTAGGTTGTTAGTGTCGCTAGAGGTCAATCGGCTCACATGTACCGACTCGACACTGAGTTTCGGTATGAATTTTTATGGAATAACAATAATATACCGAGGATTATGAATGATCAAGGAAATTGACTGAAATATTAAGAAAATTGAATGAAAGATCAAATTAATTTAAAAATTAAGGCAAAACATGAATGGACAAAGGAACTGACTGAAAGATCAATCAATCTGGCTAAAAGATCAAGCAAAAAATAGTAAATGCTCATTCACTTAGCCCACGGTCTCCACAAGGACATGTCTCAACCAAGATACTCTCTTGTGTTAATTACATCCCTAAGTTTTTCCATCTATTGATACAACATTGTTCACTCACTCTCAACCAAAAAAAATTTGTGCCCAATATCGAGTGACAAATAAGCAAATATAGTGAAACCAGAGGAAGTAGTTATAATATCATAAGATTTTCTTTATTCAATAAAAAATATAATTTATATTAATTAGGTTACTATTACAATTTATCAAAAAAAATGTAATTTAATTTTTACACAAGTTTAGTTTAGTAACAAAATATTATCTTAGTCACTGATAGAACATCTTGAACTACATGTTTAAAAAAAATAAATAAGAGCCTCCACAATTGAGATTCTTAATATCACTTTTCTTAATAATGAGCATATTTTATTAAAAATGATAATTGTGGAGATTTAGGAACCAACATGATATAAATAAATAAAAGAAAATTAGTTTGAAATGAACCAGCATGATTTAGGAACCAGCATGATATAAATTTGAACCAGCACATTTATTTATAGATTTGTACATACACTCCAATTTGCATGAAATTTCTTAATTGCATAATAGAGTCAGATAAGGATTCTGTCCAAAAAAAAAGTCAGATAAGGATGAACTTTCAACGAATTTAAATCAACGAAGAGGACACCAATTTCTGAGTGGGACATTTGCGCTTGCTAATAATTGGTAAATTACGTGTGACAATGCGTAATCCTACGTCATCAATATATTTAGTACAATGGCCCTGTCCAATAGCGCTTATTTCCAGCACCTTCCAGCATCCTCCAGCACCTACCAGCACCCTCCAGTAACCTCCAGCACTTGTCACTATTCACATACATGAATGATTTATTTTTTAAAAAAAAATAAAAAATAATTTTTCTTTAAAATTAGTTTCAATATGTTGTGTACGAATTAATCATTCTTTAAATATATAGTTTCATGATTATGTACATCATAATTATACAATTTTAATTTAATTTCAACCCCCTCCAGCACCCTCCAGCACCTTCCAGCACCAGCTACCAATTCCAGCACCCTATTGGACAGGGCCAATGTTGTTTATACCGAAAAGACTTATGAATTTATGAATACAATTATCATGTAAGAGCAAGTCCAAACAGATTCTCCAAAAGTTTTTCTAAAATAGAGAATGGAAACCCTATATTCTCTAAATATTTTTTACTCAAATCCAATAGTATCTCTTCTTTAGAGATTTTATTAATAACTTTTTCCTTTTTCCTTTTTTCTTTTTTATTGCATTAAGAAATTTGCCAAAAATACCTTTTTGAATTTGCAATGCGCGTGAATTCCATTCCTCAAAATTTATTTGCCAAAAATAATTTTTAAATTCATTTATAATAAAAATGTAATTTATAATAAAAAAATAACTGAATTGAACTGAACGGAAATAAATTTAAATATACTAAACTGAATTAAATTAATTTTAAATATATTTAATTGAACTGAGCTGAACAATTTTATAGAAAACTTTGGCCATCCATATTATGTCTAAACTGCTGTGAATAGAATTGTTAATGACGGCTATCTAGAAGGCAGGCCAAAGTTATACACGTCATTTGCTAGAAGGGGCAATGATAGTCGATAATACGGAAACGCATGTGTTGAGGATATTGGATAAGCCACTAAAATCCCCGTCAGATGTTAAACTAATCTAAACCAAAAGCTTCCAAAGTTATTAGCACTAAAAGTTAGAACGAATATACGTACAGCCAGACATGTGTTGCATGGTTGTTGTTTAGCCGTGTAAAAAAATTCTAAACAACTTCAATTACAGTATTGCGTGTGGTATTTACTGAACAATTAACCACGCATATTATATGCCATATTATTATAGTTAGTATATTTTGATACTAACTACTAACGCGTTGCTTTTGGTAGCCACATGTTTTTGTTCAGACCGCAAACTAAGGAATACCCGCAGAGCTCCGGTTAGGTTCCTTTTGGGTGGTTTGTTATGACCGAAGTGACTACATCACCGTAAAAAGTAAAACGAAATGAAGTACTACTACTACTTGAATTCAGAATTTTATTAAATTGTATAGTAAATAAAAGAATTTGAAATGAAGTAAGAATAATATATTGAAAAAAGAATCAGCATGACCGAATTAACTTGAATTTTATCAAATTGCATTTTCACAGAACTGAACTGAACCGTACTGATCTACATGTAAGTTTCAGTAAACATGACCTTATTACTCTGAGTAATTTAATATGGGTCATATTTTATAATATACCGTTTATATTTTACCAAAAATAGACAACGTAAGAGGTTATCTTTTTATTTTTTGTAATGAAAACCTTTTTCATGAACAACTAGACCATAGAAAACCTTCTTATGGAGAACAATATTTAAGCGTTCTTATTGATTTTCGTTGTTGAATAAGTGTGGATTATCCATACAGTATCTTTAGATCCTTCTGAATTTTTATGAATCCTATTATTTTTGCCGAATCAGGATATTTGAATATTTGGTTCAGTGTATTTTCACAACGTCTATCGTTCGGATCAAGGTGTTTACAATTTGATCAAGGTGTTTTACGTTTGATCACACATGTCAACGTGTTTGTAGAGTTGCAGATATTGAAGATCCCTGATTAACAGTGTAGATTCTGTTTGATGCGGACCCTTTATTGAAGGGTTTGAGACTTTCATCAACGCTAGCTAATATTTCCGAGGGTAGTATTTATAATATTTTAGGATCCCTATTTTGTAATCGAACAATTAATCTGATTAGCATCTAGTTTAACTATCTTTAATAAATATCTATATTAAATATTTTCCTCCCATTGTAATAGTTGGGTGTTTCCCAACATCATCGTGATGTGATTGTGTTATATGTATTCTTCTCTTTAATAGGTTGAATTAATTAATATTTGCTTTAGAAAATTATATTTGAAATTTCCATAAATTAAGGGTTTCAGATGCTAAATTATATAGGGACCATAGAGCTATATTTGCTCCAATCAAAGCTCAAGTCACGAAACGACTGCATTGAGCGCGCGCCGCCGCACAGTTGCGATTTCAAATATCGCCACCAACAACTCGAAAACCAATGAGGCAAATTTACAATCGCCGACGCCAACAAAACTGCATATCGTAGTCGGAAAATGCAGGCCGCCCTCGCGCCGACACGTTCTCCGGGATGGATCTCAACCCGAAGAATGATTGAAAGAACACTTGCAGACCTGCACAACTGCAAGGAGCTAAGGCACCTCAAGCGCTTCTTAGCAATCGCATTCAAATTTGATCTCCTCAGAGATAACGTTGTCGGAACAAAGCTTGTGTCGGCGTTTTCTCATTGCCGCCAGATGGTTCCCGCACTGTATATTTTTTCTCGAATTCAAGACCCCGACGCGCTTGCGTACAATGTGTTGATCAGAGCTCACGTTGGTAACTCCGATCCTCTGCGAGCTCTGCAGACTTTCTCGCAAATGCAAAACGAAGGCGTTCGACCCAATGTGTTCACCTGCCCGTTCGTCTTGAAGGCGGGGTTAGGGTTGGAGCTGGTGGCTGTTCTTCACGGAATGATTGAAAAATACGGTTTCTCTGAGGATGTTTTCGCGCCAAACTCGTTGATCGAGGCGTATTCGCGGTGTGGCTCGGTTGGCGTTTCCGTGGCTCGGAAGGTGTTTGAAGAAATGCTGCACAGAGATAATATAAGTTGGAATTGTATGATCAGTGGGTTAGTTAGAACTGGTGAATTGCAGGATACGCGTAAATTGTTCGATGAAATGCCTGAGAGAGACATTGTGAGCTGGAATACCATGTTGGATGGGTATGTTAAGTCTGGAAAGCTGAATGAAGCCTCTGAGTTGTTTGAGACTATGCCAGCGATGGATTCTGTTTCGTGGTCGACGATGGTGTTGGGTTATAGCAGAGCAGGGTACATGGGAAAGGCTAGGCATCTTTATGATAAAATGCCTGTCAAGAATATGGTGGCGTGGACGATCCTTGTGTCAGCTTATGCTGAGAAGGGTTTCGCTAAGGAGGCTATGAGACTTTACGGTGAAATGGTGGTGGGACGTGTTGGGAAGCCCGATGAAGGGTCGATTGTTAGTATTTTAGGTGCGTGTGCAGAATCTGGTATGCTTGGATTGGGAAAAAAAGTTCATGATTTTGTTAAGACAAGTAGGTATGATTGTAGTATACGTGTGTGTAATGCTCTTGTGAACATGTATTCCAAGTGTGGGAGAGTGGATGATGCCTTGATTACATTTGATGGGATGAAAGAAAGAAATGCTGTATCATGGAGTACCATGATCCATGGCTTGGGAATGCATGGTTTTGGACAGCAGGCACTCCAACTTTTTTCTAGAATGATACGAGAAGGATTTGTGCCAAATAATGTTACATTCATAGGTGTCCTAAGTGCCTGTAGTCATGCTGGTTTGGTTGATGCTGGTGTTGGCTATTTTGATGCGATGCAGAGAGATTATGGCATCATCCCTGAAATTACACACTATGGCTGCATGATTGACCTTCTTGGTCGTGGAGGTCGTTTAAGGGAAGCTTTCAGGCTTGTTCTTAACATGCCAATGAAGCCGAATCAGGTAATTTGGGGTGCGCTGTTAGCCGCTTGTAGAAAGCATGATTTTGTTACAATTGGAGGAGAGGAATTCCAAAAACTAGTTGAACACCTATCAGAGAAAGGGAACCTATCCTTATTATCTGACATTCATGCAGCTGCAGGAGACTGGTCTGGTGTGGCAAGTGCAAGGTCATCCATGAGAAATGCATCCCTTGGGAAGGCCAAAGGTACCAGTTCAATCGAGCTGGATAATGAATATCATCATTTTACAATGATGGATACACGTCACCTTGAATCTTATCGTTTATATGAGATTCTCGGCGTACTAAATCAACATATGGCGAAATTTGGTGAGGTCCCATTGGCGCAATAGTATATTCTACTGATGATCAGTAGTGCCACCGATCATCTCAAACATGACTGATGGTTTGGCAGGATACTTGAATTTCTAATTCAGAGCCCTCTTCAGTCCAGGTATACATACATACCTCTTTATTGCTTCTGCTGAACACTTTCTATGATATACATGCTTTTACTGCTAAGTGCTATGTTCTTATGAAGTTTGCACATTTTCTTCCTGCAGTGTATATATTTGTGCATAAACCTAGTTGTGTCAAATTCCATAGATGGATTCGGTTCATTTCAGCTTGATATGCTACACTATATTAACATTGGATTTACTTGAACGAACTATCACTCTATAACAGGGATTTTTTTACCTCATATAATTAACTTTCAGTTTCTAACAATTAAAATTTCTTTACTTTTCATTAGGAGGTTGGTATCTCACCAGTTCCCACCATAGGAAGGATGGAGATATCAGATATGGTCCATATGGATTTTTACCAATCAGAAATTGGCACATTATATCTAGTAAAAAGTAGGTCAAATATTATGTAGAAACTTCTTTTGGAATATAGTGAGGAGAAAATTCCTACATGGGTTGGTTGGGAGAACATATTCTTGGTGATAGAGTGTGGAAAAATTATTTGGCCTGAAAGTTGACACATCTGTTTATACTTCCAGAACTTGGAGGAAATGGAGCAATCTTTATGTGCCACAAAATATAGAAGTAGAATAGATAATGAGAAGACAGGATAAAGCATTAGCCTCTATCTGTATGTTTCAGACCAAAAGTTTTCAAAGTTCAAACGTGTAGCATTCTGATTGTTAGTTCAATCCTAGGTGTAAAGTTATATCCGTTGGCCCATACTGTTTAAAGTAAGAGGCTAGAGCATCCTAGTTGGACGGATTGGTTCAAGATCATAATGTGGTGATCATGGCATCCCTCAAAAACTCATATAAATTCAGCATATTCGTGTCTTAGTTCTTACCAGAGTTTCATGTTTTAACAAACTTGTGCACATCTAAACAGCACAAAGGGAGAAAACCAATAACCATGGATGCCCTCTTTCTCTCCTCAAGTTCATTAACTGGGACAGTTGAGACTACCCCATGTTTCAGAGCAAGAATTCCTGTCATCTCAGGGAGAAAGCTCCTCAACCATCAGTTTAGAAAAGTTGGCTCACCATTGTCCATCTCCTGTAAGTACTGTAAATGTGAAGAAATGCATTCAATAATAATGGCTTTTTATTTGATCTTGATTGATGTCTGCAGGTTGTCAAAAAGATTCAGCATCACCAGAGGATGGCAGAAGCTCGGTTAATGGAGACTGGCGATCGTTTAGAGCGAGGTTAGTAGCCACTGAGAAGGCATTCAGAACTGATGAGGAAGCTGCTTCAACGGTTGATCAGCCTCCACCGGTCATGATCGGGGAGAAATGGGCTCATACCATACACGAACCAGAAAAAGGCTGCTTGCTGATTGCCACAGAGAAGCTTGATGGAGTACACATTTTCGAGAAAACAGTTATCCTGTTACTATCAACCGGTCCAGTCGGTCCAACCGGGGTCATACTAAACCGTCCATCGCTCATGTCGATCAAAGAGATGAAATCATCCTCAGCTCTGGATGCTGTGGGAACATTTTCAGACAGGCCACTGTTCTTTGGAGGGCCACTAGAGGAAGGGTTCTTCCTCGTTAGCCCCGAAAACGGACAGGACGCTGTCGGAATGAGCGGAGTTTTTGAGGAAGTGATGAAGGGAATGTACTGTGGAACTAAGGGAATGGTTGGTTGTGCAGCTGAGATGGTGAAGAGGAATGCAGTTGATGTTGAGGATTTCAGGTTCTTTGATGGCTATTGTGCTTGGGAGAGAGAACAGCTCAGGGAGGAGATCAGGTCTGGGTATTGGACTGTGGCTGCTTGCAGCCCAAGTGCAGTGGGCCTATCTGGAGTGGGAAGTGTTGGGCTGTGGGATGATGTTATTGGGCTTATGGGCCCTAAAAGAGTTTGGTGAGAAAAAGACTAACAACTGTTAAATGTTAATTATTGAGAATTGACAATACGGGATCCAAGATGAAATGCTACTGAAAACTGATCATTATTTGTTGAGTCAACTGTTCTGATTTCTGTTGTTTGTACTTTGTACTACCACAGTTTGCATCTTGTGATTTTCTGTACAGTTTCACATGGTCTTGTAATCGAGTCATTATAAGAAGTGGAAAAAAGAAAATAATATGGTTAAATGAAAAGTAAAATACGTGGTTTAATTTGTTTATTCCATTTCTTGATTAAAGAAGATGGGGATTATCCATATACCTAATTTATTTGCATAAGATCGTATCTTAAACGTGCGTTTTCCACTATGATGTTGGTGATGCAAACCATTGAGATGATAACTTTAAGTAAAGAATTTGGAAAGGGAAATATAAAGGAAAAAAAAATGATGAAGTGTAGATATTTTTAATCATTCATGTTAAGATTGGTGTATTTCAGTGAAATATAATATAACTAATATTTTATTATATAATTATTATTTTGTAACCAATTAATTTTTAGTTTAATTTAAATCAGATCTCATCAAATTAGATGTTAGGATAGTGACTTGGCTTGGGAAGGTAAAACAAAAAATTTAAAAAGTAAGGACTTATAAAAGCCCCTCAACATTTGGGTCTTTAATTAACACTAAAAAAAGTATAATATAAAGTGACTAGTTTGGTGAGATTCTTCATTCTTGTGAGTCCGTGACAACGACGGAAGGCGTGAATGAATAAAACAACCACACCACACCCTCAGACGACCCAAACCAAACTGCAAATCCAATAATTCATTAATGCTTCAACTTTAAATGTGGTACTAGTAAATTTATGTGACAGCAAATATATGCTGTATTATTATACAATAATTACCCTAATATGCGCAAAATTAAAATATACTTAATGAATGATTGATGGAAACGAATTTAAGAAATCCGACTAGAATTAGGTGTTTGCTCCATGCATGACTCATTTGCTCCTGCAATATCATTATTTGACCATTATTTGATCATATTGCCAATGTTAATTTGCTCATACATGATCATGCATTTCACCATACTAGGACACTATAGTCAATTTTGTTCCTGCATGGACCAACACCCTAAAATTATGGATGACATTCGATGGGGATTTGTTCGATACACGCCCGACAAATTTGTCATGAGCAAGTGGATGGATATAGATATTAATTTATAATCCGCTCATACTCGTCTGCCCTTCTCCCCATACCCACCCGTATCGCCGGTATAAAACTTAATAGTATCATAAGTTAACGATTAACACATTGTAAGATATTTTGTTCTGTTAAATATTTAAATTATTCGTGTTTTTTTTTTTAAAAAATTATGATAATGAAATAGATTTTAGATTGGTATATGTCAAATCAGGTTCAAGTCAATAGAATCTCAGTTTTTTCCCTGCACTCTCCTCTCTCCTCTCCGCGCTAGGGTTTAAGAAAAAAGTTTTCTAACGACAAAAGCCCTGTTTACCAGAGCTTATCTGTAGATCAGTTCAGTTCAGTTCAGTAAATTTAAATTTTTTCAATTCAGTTCAGTAAATTTAAATTTTTTTCAATTCAGTTCAGTAAATTTAAATTTATTTCAGTTCAGTTCAGTAAATTTAAATTTATTTCAGTTCAGTTCAGTTCAGTTCAATAAATTTAAATTTATTTCAATTCAGTTCAGTTCAATTCAGTATATTTAAAATGATTTCAGTTCAGTTAAATAAATTTAAATTTAATTAAGTTCAGTTCAGTTCATCAAATTTCTTTTTATATGATGATGAGCATTCATTAATAACAAATGAAAATATGTTATTTTTATTTTAGTTCAATTCATATCATTTCAGTCCAATTTAGTTCAGATTCCCTGAAAAATACATGGCTATGATATTCAACTCAATATATTTCTTTAATATACCATAACATTTACTTTTTATACATCCAATATAATTATTTGATTCGTGATTCATTTAAATCGACTCAACCATATATAATATGTCTTCATTATATGACAATCTGGAATTAGTTCAGTTCAGTACGTTTCAGTTCAGTTCAGAACAATTCAGTTTAGTTCATATCCTCTTAAATATAATTTTATGATTATACAATTCAATGACTCATATCCTTTTTAATATAGTAATATTAAGATATACAACTCAATGACTCATATCCCCTGCAAAATACATGGCTATGATATTCAACTCAATATATTTCTTTAATATACCATAACATTTACTTTTATACATCCAATATAATTATTTGAATAGTGATTCATTTAAATCGATTCAACCAAATGTAATATGTCTTCATTACATGACAATTTGGAATTAGTTTAGTTTAAATTAGTTTAATTCAATTCAGAACAATTCAGTTCAATTTAGATAAGTTCATATCATCTGCACTATAATTTGATGATATTTAACTCAATTCAGTTCAAACTATATCACCTCAACGTGTTTTTATATTTAAATAATATAAAAATGTATTTATATTTATTTAAGTTCAGTTCAATATATTTAAAATTATTTCAGTCCAGTTCAGTTCAGTTCAGTAAATTTGAAATTATTTCAATTCAGTTCAGTTCAGTTCAGTAAATTTAAAATTATTTCAATTCAGTTCAGTTCAGTTCAGTAAATTTAAATTTATTTCAGTTTAGTAAATTTAAATTTATTTCAGTTCAGTTCAGTTCAGTTCAGTACAGTACAGCAAAAAATAAGCTCTAGATATTTACGATGGTGCTTCAACGGCTGGCGGCCTTCCACCCCTTCCCTAGATAATTCTATACCATCATCTCTATCCATAAACCCAAACTCTAGTTACCGCCATCGTAAAGTTACGTTTAATTTGTATTTTCGGCACAATGGATGAACCTCGTCGATCGGATCGCTACCGTCGTCGAGACACCACCAGACGGGTCGCCACCGCCTGGTGCCGCCTCCATGCCGCTTACCTCTGCCGTTGCCGGCCGTACACAACATCCTTTCTGACACCTCTTGAAGACCACACGTCCCTGCCCAGGCCGTCCAATCATTAGTGATATTGCACTAATGATTAGTGCAATATCTCATCGATCTTGATCGCTTCTGGCACAAGGACGACATGGACGAGTTCACAAAGTTGTACACGGGTCTTTCATTGCGGGACGATGAGAAAACAGCCGTACCACCGCAGGCGGCTCCGATGGTGGCGAATGACCTGTCCCGACTTCTCTTGGAAAGGTTATGGCTCCTAGGCGTATACCGCACGGGAGCGTGGCGAGTGTGTTTGGAGATCTCTGGGCGGTAACAGGTAAGGTGAAGTGTTCACCGCTTGAGGAAAACATTACGTTGTTTGAGTTTACATATATTATGGACAAAGAGATGGTACTGGAGAAGGAGTTGTGGTTGTTCGACAATCGCGAGCACCATCTGATGGTGTTGATGGAACCAAGGCCAGATCAGAAGGGCTGCATGTTGAGTTTAAAAGGTACCAATGTGGATCCATGCTCATCGGGTCCCTTTCGAGAGAATGAACGAATACATGGCGAAGCAAATCATCGATGATATTGGTAAGTTTATGGAGGTGGAGAAGGATAGATGGGGGAGATGCATGGACAATACTTGCGCATTAAATGTGAAGTCGACATTACGAAACCTATGAAGAGGGTGCAAGCACTACCATGGGTGAAGGAGCTGCACCTGCTTCAATATGAGAAACTTCCGAATTTTTGCTCATATTGCGGTGTCATTGGACATGGCAGAATGGATTGTGCGGATAGATTAAGAGCTCCGAGGGATGAAAGGGATCAGGAGAATTATCCAAGGATCTTTAGGGTTGGGGCGAACTTGTCACCTTTTAACATGGAGCAACGAAACCCTAACTCCGGCGATGATTTTACCCTATGGTTTATCCCTAGGGAGGCAAACATCGAGGAGAGCGAGTAGGGGAATGGCCAGAACAGACGCGAGGATATGGAGACGAGGGGGCCAGCCGTGCCGGTTCTGAAGAGGCCGGGGCTGGTGAAGAAAATGGACCTACCGGCGCCGGACCCAGATTGGGCCTTCAAGTTGGCTGAAGAGAAACGTCGCGGGAAGATAAAGGTGATAGAGGTGGATCAGCAAGTCATTAATGGAGATGGGTGATGTGCGTGCTCTGTAGGTCGGGGAGAAAACGAAGGCCGTGGAGGAAAGCGGCGAGGTGGAGACCATCATGGTGGTGGAGATGCCAACGGAAGAGACATGGCAGCTGAACGGCCTGGTTCATGCAGGTGAAAACCCGAAGCAGCCTTCAGACAGTAAGGAAGATTGTAGTGCCTCAGATCAGGTAAGATCAATGGTCTTCACGGCCATGGCAGCGGACTCGCCGCTAAAGGGCAGCACGATGAAAGAGCCAATTGTGCCGCTCAGCCTGTTCTTGGTTCTTGTTCCAGTGAATCTCGACACGCCGAGACGCATGCTGGAGAAATAGAAAGACAGGAAACTAAAGGGGAATGACGGGGCAGCGAGGGGAGCAAGAGGTAGGGGACGTGGTCGTGGGAGAGGGAGAAACGGTGGGGATGATGGACATGGAGCTGGCAGCGGGGCAAAGGATGAAGAAGGGGGATCGGCTATTTCTGATGGTAGAGGATGGGAACAAGAGCGGAAGCTCGGGTCACAAGAAATTGATGGCTAGCGAGATAAGCGCATCCTCGGAGGATAATGTGCTTACTATTCAGGTGGAGACTGACGATGAAGTCCAGTCCCGCCAAGGGCCATGAGTAGACCCAGCCAGAACTGTCAGGATAGTCTTAAAGCTGAGTCGAAAGATCTTCAGACAGTTCAGGAAATGCGCACCATCGTGCGCCTATGCTTTCTTTTACCTTTTGCTATTTTTTCAAATGAGTATTTTACCCTACTAGTTAATGCAAGGGGGCTCTTCTTAACCTTGTTCTACCGCTTCTGGACGTATTCTAGTAATAAGAATGTAATAAATATTTTATTTTAAAAAATAAAAAATCAAGGAAAGCTAGCATATGAAAAACGAAGAATTAAAAGTAGCATTATTAAAAGGAAAATAAACCAATTAAAATGCGGCAATAGGCACCAACCGACCCAATCAAATGACCCGATTCCGATATGGGCCTTTGGGCGGAGATAAAATCTGCCACCATGTCCCTCTCAAATCCTTAAAAACACCTACTATTCCTATGCTATAAGAGTCAATTCATCCGAGATCCTAGCCTCACGCGCCTCTTCCCTTCGTGCTTTGCACCCGCTCTCGCTGTCCAGTTGTCGTACGCTTTGTACCGTCCGCCCAGTCAATCTTCCTAGTTTTCATTCGCTGAGGGATTGCGCGCGTGGATTCTGTCAGGTCTGTTTTGATGCTTTTTGGAAACTGTCCCGGTTCCAATAAAATCAGCCATGTCTTTATTAAATTTAACGAAAACTAGGAAAAGACTTTTCTGTACATTATAAAATCATTTCATTCTCGAATGCTAGGATTGTGACTTGAGAGAGAATCTAATGACTATTATTGAAGATAAGAAAATGTCCAAGATTAATTTAGTTGCATTTTTCCCCTTTTTTCTAACCCCAACAAATCCAAAACTAACTTATGTGTAGTCTTAAGATTAGTTTGGTTCAACTCAGAGGATTTATTTGATGAAATTCAATTTAATTTAACTATAAAATAACTATTTTAAATATATTATATTTTCATTTCTCCAAGTTTAAGTTGGTAAAAATCAGCTCATCAAAAAATTTGTTGAACTTGATTTCATTTCAACTTGGTTTTGCTCATTTGCTATAATTTTTGGTTCAACTCTTCTCATTTTTTGTTATTGTTGTAGTTATGGTTTCATAAAAGAAGAATGTGTTTGAAAAATACATATTAACATAATTCTTTGTAGAAGTAGCATATATTGATTTTTGTCATTTAACACATTTACATTTTCAATGTTAACAATAGTTACAACTCACAACTCCCCCTCTAAAAAGGTGAGATACACATGTGTTACGACAATTCATGTGATATCAAACCAAAAGACATTTCTTATAAATTGGTAGTGACTTGTCATACTAAAATATTTATAACAAGATAGTTTACTTTTTTTGACAGTTATAAAAACACAAATTCGGATAAGATGAATTAAATATTATAATTTTTAAAATAAATATTATAAAAAAGAAAGAAATAGGCTTGTAGGGGAAGGAAAAATGGAATGAAAAACCAAAAAAATAGAGAAGTTTAGACAAGAAGTGACTACAAGTAGACAAAGTTGAAGTCATTTTTCTTGGGAGGACTTCATTTGGATTTGGGCAGGCACACACTTTCTACACATAGAGATCTTATCTCCCCTTGCAGTGATTGATTAACAAAAGTGGTCCTTTTTCTCCTCTTCCCCCTTCTCCATCTTCCTCTGTTGCTATGAATTTCTGAGCATTTTCTCAGGATTATGAGATATGGCCTCTCCCCAGCACACAAGAATCCTATTGCTGTTTTGGTTTTTGTTTTGGTTTTGAGAGCGCAAGTCAAGTCTTTTCTTTTTTTGCCTGTTTTTGACCGCTGCTTCGAAGTCCACCAAACACAATCTTCACCAATCTTGATCCTGTGACAAAAAAGGTACTCTATTTCCTGCTAATTTGCTGTCATTTATCTAATATGCTTTCTGGGATTTGCTGTAATTCTTGTTCTTGGATTCTGCGATTATTGGATTGTTGGTAGCTCTAAATATCATTGTAGTTTTGTTTTTATGAGGATTAGTTGTGTTCTTGTTTGGTGAAGTTGAGGTGGTTGTTGTGTACTATGTTGATTTTTAGGAATGGGTGCTGAAATTCAGTCTGAAAGAAATCTGAGTGGGTGTCCCCCAATCTGGGGGATTCATAGAAGTGCGAAAAATGATATGTGGTCACTGTATCAAGAAGATATGGCTAAGAAAAATGGGCAGTGTTTTGAGACACTTGTGCCACGGCAAATGAAGAATCTTGATAAGGGCTGTCTTGATTTTGACAAGGAGAAAGTGAAGCAAACTATTCTAATCCATGAATCCATTTTCAAGCACCAGGTTAGTTAGTTGACCTTGTTCCGTATTTAGGTTCTTGATTTTGGCAAACCTGTGTTCATTTTATGATATGATTGATGTTTCAGCTCCAAGAACTTCACCGGCTTTATGGTAAGCAACGGGAGCTTATGACTGTAATTGCAAGGAAAGAAGTAGAAGCTTTTCAAAATGGGGAAGGAGCGGTGAGCTTTAGCCCATTTTCATCCCACATTGCTTCGGAAGATAATAAATGTGAACGAAATGTCCCTCGTGTTCCTCCGATTCCCTTGGTTTATGGTCAATCATCTCAATCGGCGATTAGTTGCAAGCAATCTTTTCTAGGTTTCAGCAAGGAAACAAGTATGGTGGTGCCTTTTCCCTCCAACGGGGTATTGTCTTCTAGAACAGTCATCGACCTTGAGAGTCCTCCAGCTGATGAAAGCTTAAAAATGTCGTCTTGCAACATTTTGAATGATGTCCATAATGGTGGCAATTCAAGATCTTCCTTGCCTATGAAAAGGGGGTTTGAGCTGGCTGACTTGAATGAGCCTATCTTAATCGAAGAGACTACTGATTCGGGTTCTGCTGACGATCCTGGTCGCTCCAAAAGGGAAGATAAATCTGCTACTCCAAATTCAGTTCTGAAAAGGAATTCGAGTAATAGATCTTCCTTCAAGAGTTTCCAGTCTATGAATGGCATGGAAAGAAGTGAACAATTGCCTTGCGATTTCAATTCAAGTAAGTGACTTCAGCTTCATTCTAGTTGCCTACATTTTCGCATACGTCCCTAGATTCACTATATAAACAAGCTGTGCAATAAAGAAGATTTTTTGATAAAATTTTGGAGATTTCTGTGCTTGCTTGATATGATTCCTGAAAATTTATTAGAAGTTAATGAGTTTCTTTTACTCCTTTTGCTTTGCAGAGATGATGCAGCCTCAGAACACCTCAAGGGATTTTTCTGTAGCCTTTCAGTCATCCAAAGATGAAGATAAGAAACTGAATGGGATTTTGACTTCTGAACAGGATTTGACCGGAAATCGGAAAAAAAGGAAACTTTTTGGTGTAGAGATCTTTGAAATGAGTGATGTTAAATCTGGTATTGATTCAAGTACAAGATCATTTGGCAGCTCCTTGGGAAATTCATTGCCTAATTTGAACCATATCAGCAACTCAAGAACTTCCGATTTTGTGCCCAAGGAATCTAGTCATGCTGATCTTGTGAAGTCTGTTGAGCTGTTGGACCTTTCAGAAAGAAACCCTGCTAAGGTGTCACGAATGTCGGAAGAAAATCCTTTCCACCGTGTGGACAATGTATACGGAGGAAACAAGAATTTTCACCACTTGAATTTGGATTCCTTGCAGAATAGTTCTCACCAGTTTTTCAAGAGCAATGCATCACTTTCCTCACAGAAACTGCTGCAGAAAGCGGAAAAGGTGTCGCCTGTTGTCACCCGTGAGATCAATGACAGTAAACAAGAACTTGAAGTTCATCTGCCTAATCCCGCCACCGATAACCAGAGAGAATCCCAGGATTTAAACATTCCCACCAAATCCTCTGAATCAGCAACTTCAGAAGAACCAATAAACATTTTTGACCTGAATTTATCCTTAGTTGAAGAGGAACCAGCGAACACCGAGGTAGAGTTAAAGGCTCCTGCAATTCCAGTACCATCCGAGGCCGATAAGGAGCCTAGTGAAGAGCTTATCAGGCTTGCAGCTGAGGCAATAGTTGCCATCTCAGTCTTTGCAGAAGAAGACATTATTGATAACGAGCTTTGTAATAACTCCCCCTTTGAAGAGGGATCAGATGATCGTCTACAGTGGTTTGCGGATGTTGTTTCATCTCACGGCTGTCAAGACACGAGTGTGGAATTGATTCCCGATGAAATGGACGATTATGAGTACATGGCATTACAGCTGGAGGAAATGAAGTCTGATGACCATTTCTACCATACTTATCCAGCACCATTTTTGGAGAATAATCAGGAGGATGAGGAAACAAAAATAACTGCATCGTCCAGACGGCCGCGAAGAGGGCAGGCAAGGAGGGGGAGGCAGCAGAAGAAGGATTTCCAAAGGGATGTTCTTCCCGGCCTCGTATCCTTATCCAAGCTCCAGGTGGTTGAGGATTTTCAGACATTTGAAGAGCTGATGAAAGCCAGTGGGTCCACGTGGCAGTCGAGCCTGTCGAGGAGAAGCTCTGGAAAGGGTTCGAGAGGAAGAAGGCGCAGGGCGACAACGCCACCCGAACACACTCATCAAGTAGCAGAACAGAAACAGAAACCTGTGTGTGAAGAAGATAAAACCTTAACTGGCTGGGGAAAGAGGACCAGGCGTCTGCCTAGGCTGAGAAGTGGAACTGGTGCAAGTACAAGTTCTACCAAGAATTCTTAACATTGTTTAGAATAATGTTTTATAGGTCGATAGATTCATCATAGCTCCAGAAAACATGGGATTGTTCAACGTTTTCATTTACTGAACTCTTGTGTACAACAGTCCTGGTAATCCACAGGCTACTCTTACATTGATACATTCTTGACTGAATTAAACACTTCAATTTGTCTTCTGATTTGCAGTGCCATAACCTTTACTGTTACTAATTATCGTTTAACTTCAGCTTAGTTCGTTTCAATAATGAATAAGTTTAAAGAAGTAGAGCATAGCAGAAAAATGGAAAATATAGGGAGCCATATAAAATAGCAGAAAAATGGAAAATATAGGGAGCCATATAAAATAGCTGAAAAATGGAAAATAAAAGGGAGCCATAAAAAATAAAAAACAAAAAAAGGTCCTACCGGGAGTCGAACCCAGGTCGCTGGATTCAAAGTCCAGAGTGCTAACCACTACACCATAGAACCGTATTGTTCATCGGCAGGTACATTAAATATATAAACAAACTTAATAAAATTTTGTTTTAATCAGTTCGGTTCATTCAATAAAAAATAAAATAAAAATCATCGAGTTTCGCTTCGCAGTGATGATTCTGCTCGTCGTGGTGTCACCGTCTGCACAAAACACACTTTTTTCGCACAAAATTACAATCGGAGCCATACATCACTACTATAACAAGCTCATGCATTTCAGATTGTCCCGAAATTGAAACCGCAGTGACTAAGTATGGCAGCCGCCCAGATACCCATCTACGATGTCGTCATCTTCGGCGCCTCTGGTTTCACCGGGAAATATGTCATCCGGGAAGCGCTCAAGTTCCTCAACACACCTTCCTCGCCGCTCAAGTCCCTCGCACTAGCGGGCCGGAGCTCTTCCAAAGTGGCACAAGCCCTCAAGTGGGCGGCCGGCCCCAACCCGCCGCCGGAAATCCCGATCCTCACCGCCGACGTCGCCGACCCTGAGTCCATCCGCCGCCTCGCCGGCCAGACCAAGCTCTTGCTCGATTGCGTGGGGCCATTCCGCCTCTACGGCGAGCCTGTTGTGTCGGCCTGCGTGGAGTCCGGCTGCGACTACCTGGATATCTGCGGCGAGCCGGAGTTTATGGAGAGAATGGAGGCCACTTACCACGAGAAGGCGGTAGAGAAGGGGTCTCTGGTGATTTCGGCCTGTGGGTTCGATTCAGTTCCGGCTGAATTAGGGCTCCTGTTCAATTCCAGGCAGTGGGAATCGCCGGCGGTGCCGAACTCGGTGGAAGCTTACTTGAGCCTGGAGTCTGATAAGAAAATTTCTGGGAATATTGGAACGTATGAATCTGCTGTTCTTGGAGTGGCTAATGCGGCTAAATTGCAAGACCTAAGGAGATCCAGACCCCGTAGACCTCGTCCTCAGGTAACAAATTCATACTTATCATTTGACCGTGTTTGAATTTTTCGTTTGACTAATGCTTATGTAGCTGATATGTATCGATTCTATATCTGCTATCTGGTATAAGTACTATTTCTTCCTGGATTTTATGTCTCAAGCTTGTTTTAGTTATTGCATTTTAATGTGGTGTGTGTTTCGTAGTTGGAGCTGCGCTTTGTATTCCCCAAACCTTTTTGGATATACTGGTTAATGGTTAGTTTTAGAAATGAAACGTATTTCTTACGAAATAGTTCCGTTAACGCGAAGGAGATTGATTGTATTGTACATGTGTCAGTCTGAGTGTTGCACAGTTGAAGATCTTGTAGCGTCGGTTGCATTATAAAAAATTTAGCCCTGTTATGGTCAGAAAAGTAGACATTGCATTTTCGCTGGATAGAGTTTGAAAGCGTGGTAGACTGGTAGTTCGTCTTGAAATGCTTACTTCTGTTTGATGTTTGTTTCAGATCCCTGGTCCTCCACCTCAAAAAGGCTCGATCATCGAGCACCAGAAGAACCTCAACCTGTGGGCTCTGAAGCTACCATCAGCAGATTCCATTGTTGTTCGTAGGACCTTGGCAGCTCTGACTGAAAATCCAGGCGGGCTTCCTGGGATTGATGAGACTCCTGAACAGGTTGCAAAGAGAGAGACATTCTGGTCAACTGTGAAACCAGCTCACTTCGGTGTTAAAGTGGGATCAAAGTCTCTGTTGAATATCTTCGGAATGATAATATTTGGAATCTTCATCGGCATCTTAGGGAACTTTTCCTTTGGCAGAAAGCTGCTTCTGAAGTTCCCTTCTGTTTTCAGCCTCGGGATGTTCAGGAAAGAAGGTCCAACTGAGGAGGAAGTCTCTAGTGCTTCTTTCAAGATGTGGTTTGTCGGCCATGGATTCAGTGACATTGGGAGCGGAAAAGCTAAGCCTGATATGGAGATCACTACCAGAGTTACCGGACCTGAGATCGGGTATCTGACAACTCCGATCATCCTGGTTCAGTGTGCTCTGATTCTGCTGAATCAGCGTCAGAGTTTGCCCAAAGGCGGAGTTTTGACACCGGGGATTGTGTTTGGCCCGACCGATCTTCAAGAAAGGCTCCAGAAAAACGGGATCTCTTTCGATGTTGTTTCAAGGAACACCCTTCCAGCCTAAAGGCTGATTTGGTCATGTATGTTTCCGAATTCCAGGTGCTGGATGATGAACAGGATTCAATAAAGATGAAATGTTTTGCATAATAAATTGACAGAGTTCATCGCTGTGTTATAGCTCTTCTTATATACAGTGTTTGAACTTCTTTTCTTGTATTCTATTTAGCTCTTCTTATATACTTTGAACAAAGAATGTATTGTGAACTTATGACAAATTAAAATTTGAGCAAAAGTAATATCTCGATTGTTTTTTGAAAAAACTAATTTCAAAATGATAAAGATTTTAGATTGTTCAAATTGTATAGAAAGTCAGACTTGCAATATTATGATGGAAATTTTATTCGGGCTGTTGCACGGAGAATCCCGAATGCCAGTGACCCTTCCCTCGTAGAAAGCCTTACTCTGGAGGAAGCCCTCATCATTGCCGCGAAATTAAACCAGCCGGAGATGAAGCTGGTGGGGGATGTCCCTCCACGTAGTGCAGATGATTCACCAGGAGACAGACTATTCGGTGCACTGCATGGAGACGATTCAGAGACTTCGAAGTTTGTTAGAGAATAGTCACTATCTAGGCTCATACTGGGTTCCTCGTAGTGAGAACTTTATAGTACACTATCTAGCTAACTATGCTAAGTCGAGCCCCCGTTGTAAGATTCTTGAGTTACGCCCCAAAGTTTCTTGTCATTCGTTCCTGAACGATTTCCAAAACCATGGAGTTGAATGAAGTAATAACCATTTTTCAATTTTTTTTTGATAATTATTCGAATTCATGCTTCACATGATATTTTCATTAAATTTGACGCATTCTTATGGTATTTTGAAAACTTGAATTGTCGGTCATAGGAAGTATCTTGAAGCGGGATTTTGGCCCACTTCTCCACTTGAGGCCTTGTTTGCTAGAGCTATTTCTTGTTGAACTGAAATGAAATGGGACTGAACTGAAGTGAAAAGTAATGTAAAGAATCAGCATGACTGAGTAAACTTGAATTTTATTAAATTACATTTTCGCTGAACTGAACTGAAATGAACTAATTTATAATTAAATTCTGGCAAACAGGACCCAAGTCATGTTCTATTGAGTGTTTTTTAATAAACTAAAATAAATTTTTAAAATAAAATTAGTATTATTTGTTGCAAAACAGTTGGCCGATTCTCGTTTACGCAACGGACTATATAATCTAACACGAACAAAATATGATAATTCTTTTAACAAATGTCAAATATTTACATGAAGAAGAACCACGAACACGTTTACGCAACAGACTATATACTCTAACACGAATCGATAATTTTTTAACAACTATCAAATAATTATCTGAAGAAGAACCACAACAAACTATATATTATAACACGAATTGAATATGATAATTCAACAATTGTCACCTGGAAAACCACGAACCACCGTTCCCCTGCCGACTGCAATTGAATTTTAGAATTGAACCACCGTTCAAATCTTCAGTTGGATTATGAACCACGTTCAAAAGTAAATTCTTGCATAAATCTTAATTTATAAGTTGTAGTTTGTTACGGTTCAGAAAATATTGGAATTTTCTTTGCTACCTAGACACAATTTTTCTGAATTGTGAAATTAATGTATTGAAAAAAATTGACATGACTAAATTATATCAAGTAGAGAAGGTCACCGGTAAGGTTCCCTTAATGTAAGGGCAAACCACATTCTACAAGATTGATGTTGACTATACACAATTATTTTAATTATTTGGGTCATAAAACATAAATGATCAAGGAATAAAATGAAAAGATATTGTCCAAAATTTGAAAGATCAAAGCAAACAAAAACATCATGCCTAAAACATAAAAGATCAAACCAAATAAAAAATCAAACCAAAAAAAGATCAAACTCAAGTATAAAAACAAGCTCAAACAAAAATAATTAAAGTAATTATTTGGTAATTTCAATCTCGTAAAAAATGGTCCATTTCTGGGTTGCCCTTAACGTAATGTATCTTATTTGAGACTTTCTAACTCTATCAAGTAATATAATCATTAAATTGAATTGAACTAAATTAATCTAAACTAAATATGGTTAAAAGAGACCAGGCCTCATTAATCACAGTTATGTGATTCTTCTGTATCTTATCTTCAACCTTCTTCTGTCAACAGAAAGAACCGTCGCTCCGATTTCACAATCTCAGTCTCCGTGGAGAGTTCTGGCAATGGCAGCTTGTAAAACCCTAGTTCGCTTACCACCACATTCGACGCCGTTGCCTTCCCTCTCTTCTCCCCGCCGCTTCCTCGCCTCTCTCAAATTCGGCCTCCTGAACAACACCGCCCGCTCACTGCGTTGCTACAGTTGCAATTCGACCGGCGCCGGAGCGGCGACCGCCCTGGAACTCCCGGAAGATTCGCCCGAGGACACGGTAGAAGAGATTCTTACCAAAACTCACAATGACAACGTTGCCAGGTTCATGAAGATGGAGCGCAAGCCAGAAACTGGAACAGGGGACCGTTGGTTTCCGTACTTTGATAAGTTCAAGGCGTCGAATGGGATGTATCTGAGCAGCGGCGAAGTGTTGGAGGCTTTGGATCCTTACATCATGGCGGCGAGGAAGGATAGGTTTTCCAAGGCGGTGAAGAACCGGAGCTATTCTGTGAGCTTGGTGGTGGAGGGGCTTGCTGATTTCGGCAATGTTTCCGCCGCGTTTCGGTCCGCCGATGCGTTGGGATTTCAGTCTGTTCACGTTGTGTCCTGCGGCAGCTCGAAAAGGTGTAACAACGCTTGAGGTGAAACTAGTTCACTTTGATTTTGTCATTTATGTTTGTTTGAAAACATTGAATCTTTCACATATGCTGATATTATCTGCATAAGTTTGTTTTATGTTAGTTGTCAGAACTAGCATGATTTGTTTTGTGGTATTTTAGGTTCATGGCGAAACTTGATTTATAACTAAAGGGATTTTCAGGTACCGAGAATCTCGTCATGTTAGTATGGGGGCTGAGAAGTGGTTGGATATTGAGGTTTGGGATTCCACAGCCGAGTGCTTCAATGTTCTCAAGTCTCGTGGATTTCGCGTTGCTACCACTCACCTTGGAACTGATGCGGTATCTATTTGTTCATCATATGATCTGTTGTGTTTGTCTTGAGGAATTTTTTTATATCTTGAGATTGTTTGGCTTTTTTGTTGTAGGTGTCTGTTTATGATATGGACTGGTCTCAGCCAACAGCCATAGTTGTTGGAAATGAGCTTAAGTAATAGCCGTTTTAATGTCTTAAGGTTTTGCATCTGTTATCTTTCAATGCTCGTGATTGTTTTACCTTTGCTTTGAACTTTTGTTGACAGTGGGATAAGTGAAGAGGCTCTTAAGTTGTCGGATTTGCACTGTAGTATTCCTATGAATGGCATGGTGGATTCTTTCAATGTTTCGGTTGCTGCTGGCATTCTTATGCACCAGGCTGTCTGTGACAGGACTTCCCGCATGGTATTCATTTTTCCAAGCTATGGCCTTTTTTTGTGTTTGATTGAAATATACGAGTGAAGAAATTTACTGATGCAAATTTTTTTTTTATATTGTAGGGTTGTCACGGGGATCTGACATGTGAAGAAAGCCAAGTTTTGCTTGCAGAGTTCTTTTTGCGCCACAACGATAGTTCAACCAGGATAGCTGATGAATACGCTAGACGGAAGGTCAATCAACCTCTGTCAAAACTCTGAATCAACAAGAACTGTGAAACTGGTGGAGGTAGGCCGATGTTTTAGAAAGATTTTTAACTTTTGGTTTCTTAGCAATGCCTTTTCAGTGCATCGAGATGAAAACAACAGTTTTATTTGCAGTTATTTAGGAAGTACTACTGTGATCGTGCCTAGGAGATTTAAATGTACTACTTTGAGCATGCTATATGACCTTAACAATAATGCTCTTGAATATTAATCTCACAAAGTGTTTTAATAAAACTCGGCTAATGCTAGGAATCTCAGAATGAAAGAAATATCCACATCGGTTGGCTAAAGGCTTCAATGTCGAAGTTTTCCTTGCTCCCATCTTCAAGATTGTAAATTCCCGCTGTCTTTCCTTTTTCCCATCTAGGATAATCCATGAAACAGTTGTCGGTGAAATAGATGCAATTAGGTTTGAGTACACCAGGATAATCAGCTGCTGCAACAGCTACGGTGGTGCTATGGCTGCCTACAAATATTGCATCTTTACCAACACTTTTTATACGTTTAGTTGTACGATTCTCGAGGTCTACTCTCATCACTATGAAATCATAAGGCGCGCCACCCAAAAAGATATCGAGCAGAATTACCAGTAACTCGCCGTCTGATGATTCTCCCAAATGCAGTGTGCTGGTGGTGTTATTCATACAGAGTACGGCCTCTTTCGATATATCATTCAGAATGACTTGCACCTTAGTGTGTTCATTACTGTTGGGATCCCAACCCCAGATGCGACCCATGTCATCGATTGCATAGATACATCCCTTGTAATAAACCATGTTCCTGAAATCCCAATAAGAATGATAACATGGCAACTGGTTAATTTTTGTCCCTTTCTTGTATCCATTCTTCCAGCATCCTATGTTGTTACTGAAAAGCATCGGTCTCAGATGGATTACCTAAGAGCAGCGCATGTCGCAGTATGCCGGAGGTTCCACGCTTGTTATCATCGACGGGGAATTTGTCGGGGCTGGGAAGCTCGATTTTCGGACAAGAATGAAAAGGTTTCACCAAACAAGCCTCACCATAATATGAAGTCTTACCAAATATAGCCCCAGCTGAGACGCAAAGAATCCATCCAAATCCAACGTCGAAACACTCCTTGCCCTTGGCGTCCAAGAGGTGTAATCTTGCGCAAATCTTACTCTTAGACAGGCTATAGAATTCGCGCTCGTGCTTTCCCTTTTTAGTTGAAGTAGTATAGATCACGCGCCCTGGAAGCATCATAAGAGGAACCTTGAACTGATACTTGTTCTTAGTGACGGATGATCGCCACGTGGCGCAAACCCCTCTGAACGCCGTGAAATCCTCCATTAACGGCAAACGTTTGGCGATCAGCTCCAGCAGCTCCGGAGGAAGGCCGCCGGACCAATCAGCAGACAAGACTTCCATGTTTTATTCACCAATCGGAGACAAATTGGCAAAATAAGAATTTATATGCCAAGAAGATGAGAAAGATGATGAATTTACGTAAAGGAATTAGGGTGAACCTTTCACCGCCAGGAAAAAGAAATTTAGACAATATTCTGCTCAACTTCTAATTTTTGTTATGTATTGTAGTTAGGGATGGCATTATATATATATAACGGATATTATACAATTATTATACGGGCGGGTATGGGTTGGGTGGGGCTGGCGGGTATGGGGCGGGTATAAAATTAATAACCATACCCACCAATTTACCCATGGCGGGTTTGAATCCAACATCCATACCCATGGTGGGTATAAAAAACCCATATCCATACCCGCCCCGTTGGGCGGTTGGCGTGTGGGTATCCACCAAATACCCGTCGGGTGCCATCCCTAATTGTAGTGTGTATTTTTCATCTAAAGAGCCTTGTATTTATACGGTAAAATCAAGGTTGTTACGGTTGAATACGGTCCATACGGATGATTTTGAGTTATTCCCTGCTTAGGCCCAGTTTACCAGAGTTTATCTGTAGATCAGATCAGTTCAGTTCAGTAAATTTAATTTTTTTTCAGTTCAATAAATTTAAATTTAGTTCAGTTCAATTCAGTAAATTTAAATTTATTTTAGTTCATTTCAGTTCAATTTAGTATATTTAAAATTATTTCAGTTCAGTTCAGTTAAATAAATTTAAATTTAATTAAGTTCAGTTCAGTTCATCAAATTTCCTTTTATATGATGATGAGCATTCATTAATAACAAATGAAAAATATATTATTTTTATTTTAGTTCAATTCATATCAGTTCAGTCCAATTTAGTTCAGATCCCCTGAAAAATATATGACTATGATATTCAACTCAATATATTTCTTTAATATACCATAACATTTACTTTTTATACATCCAATATAATTATTTGAATCGTGATTCATTTAAATCGACTCAACCAAATATAATATGTCTTCATTATATGACAATTTGGAATTAGTTCATTTCAGTTCGTTTCAGTTCAGTTCAGTTCAGTTCAATTCAGTTCAGTTCACTTCACTTCACATCCTCTTAAATATAATTTTATAACTCAATGACTCAGATCCCCTGAAAAATACATGGCTATGATATTCAACTCAATATATTTCTTTAATATACCATAACATTTACTTTTTATACATCCAATATAATTATTTGAATCGTGATTCATTTAAATCGACTCAACTAAATATAATATGTCTTCATTATATGACAATTTGGAATTAGTTCAATTCAGTTTGTTTCAGTTCAGTTCAGTTCAGTTCAGTTCAGTTCAGTTCAGTTCAGTTCAATTCAGTTCAGTTCACTTCACTTCACATCCTCTTAAATATAATTTTATAACTCAATGACTCAGATCCCCTGAAAAATACATAGCTATGATATTCAACTCAATATATTTCTTTAATATACCATAAAATTTACTTTTTATACATCCAATATAATTATTTGAATCGTGATTCATTTAAATCGATTCAACCAAATGTAATATGTTTTCATTACATGACAATTTGGAATTAGTTCAGTTTATATTAGTTTAATTCAGTTCAGAACAATTTAGTCCAGTTTAGATAAGTTCATATCATCTGCACTATAATTTGATGATATTTAACCTCAACGTGTTTTTATATTTAAATAAGGAAAAGTCTTGGAAGAGACCGTCTCTATATAGAGACCGGATTAAATTGTAAATAGTTATATAAGTCAAAAACACGGAAGGACCAATTTGCAATTTCAGAAATTTTTTAAAAATCACGCGCTACAGTGTCAAGCTGTGCTACAGTGCCGAGTCGCTACAGTACCAATTTGCTACAGTGCCGAGTTGCTACAGTAAAACATAAAACATGGACAGTTTAACTTAAAACATGAACATTTTGACTTAAAACATGAACATGAACATTTTAACTTGAAACATAAAACATAAATATTTTAAATTAAAACATAAAACATGGACGTTTTAACGTGAAACATGAACACTTTAACTTGAAATATAATACATGAACATTTTAACTTGAAACATAAAACATAAATATTTTAACTTAAAACATAAAACATGGACGTTTTAACATGAAACATGAACATTTTAACTTGAAACATGAACATTTTAAATTGAAATAGAAAATATAAACATTTTAAATTAAAACATAAAATATGGATGTTTTAACATAAAACATGGACGTTTTAACATTAAACATGGACGTTTTAATGTGAAACATGAACACTTTAGCTTGAAACATAAACACTTTAACTTGAAACATAAAACATGGACATTTTAACTTGAAACATTGAAGTACACTGTAGCAAACACTGTAGCGCACTGTAGAAAAATACCGTACACGCGCGGATTGGTCCCTCCTTGATTTTCTTGATTGCACTATTTATAATTTAATCCGGTCTCTATATAGAGACGGTCTCCTCAGAGACCAACTCTTTAAATAATATAAAAATGTATTTATATTTGGATAAGTCTTGGAAGTGACCGTCACTATATAGTGACCGGACTCAATTATAACTATGAATATACGGAGGGGTGTTTTTGCAATTTCTGAAACCTTACAAATATCACGCGCTGGCGCGTGTCTTCTTAGTTTCTAAACCTTGTTGTGATTGTGAAATGGCTATGAGCGTAAGGCTTCTTGCCTTTCTTGACTTTCTTGGTAGGCTTTTCTTTCCTTTTCTTTTTAAATTTAAAATCCTTTTGTATATACTTTAAATTTTTAGTCAAAACCTTCATCTTTTTTTTTTGAAGAAAATTCATTCAAGGTCCTGGGAAACGCCCAGAAGCGATTACAATGAGTGGAATTGACATCCAATTCGACTAGTCTATTACAGAATAACCGAGCTACATGGCAACCAGACTAATTATGTCTGCTATTACAGCTTAAGAGATCCAATAAAAAATGTAATACCGCCCTCAGGGATATTATCTTGAAACTGTGAAAATCACATCCGCTTGGCAGAGAAGAGCGACTACCGCATCAATTACTGCGCCAATCAGGGATCCGCTACAACCGCAACACCACTTGATCCAAAACATGATCTAGGTTCTTCAAACTGCAAGCACCTTGAAACCCCCAAATCACGAAACGGAAACACGACCCGTACAATCGGATCGGGAACAATAAAACAAATAAAAAACACGATCTTTATAACCAGATCGGAAAAAAACTTCGATATAAATCAAGATTTAATCGAAGAAACTCTTATTTGTGGATTATTCACACTTATTTCACCGTAAATCAATAAAAAGAAGAACCATTGCTTCCCCATCTTCCCATGATAGGAAGATGGGGAAGAAAATCAAAGGGAAAAGAGGAAGCGGCGGCCACAAGATGGGAGAGAGGGTTTAAGGGAGAAGTGTGGAAAAAAAATTTAATTCATTTCGAATAATTATTAGTCAAAACCTTCATCTTTGTATATACTTTAAAATCTTTTTGTTTTAAATTGACGTTATAAATTAAAAGGTTAACTTTTAAATTAAAGATCAGAGCTTTTAAATTAAAACGTAATCTTTCGAGTTATAAACTCCATGTTTCAAGTTAAACATTTCTTCATGTTTTAATTTATAAACTCCATGTTTCATATTATAAACTCCATGTTTCAAATTAAACATTTCTTCATGTTTTAATTTATAAACTCCATGTCTCAAATTAAACATTTCTTCATGTTTTAATTTATAAACTCAATGTTTCAAGTTATAAACTTCATGTTTCAAGTAAAACATTTCTTCATGTTTTAAGTTATAAACTCCATGTTTTAAGTTATAAACTCCATGTTTCAATTTATAAACTCCATGTTTCAAGTAAAACATTTCTTCATGTTTTAAATTATAAACTCCATGTTTCAAGTTATAAACTCCATGTTTCAAATTAAACATTTCTTCATGTTTTAATTTATAAACTCAATGTTTCAAGTTATAAACTTCATGTTTCAAGTAAAACATTTCTTCATGTTTTAAGTTATAAACTCCATGTTTCAAGTAAAACATTTCTTCATGTTTTAAATTATAAACTCCATGTTTCAAGTTATAAACTCCATGTTTCAAATTAAACATTTCTTCATGTTTTAATTTATAAACTCAATATTTCAAGTTATAAACTTCATGTTTCAAGTAAAACATTTCTTCATGTTTTAAATTATAAACTCCATGTTTAGTTATCATGGAAAAGAACACGGGCTTTGGAGGCTGTCAACATTTTGTTTGTGATGTTGTCTATATTTGAATGTCTATGTATACCTTGCTATTTGCCAAGAAGATGAGGAATTCAGCTGCCATTTAGGTATCTTTCTTGTGCCGCCCAATGATATCAATAATTTCTAAGATTCAGATGAATTCAAACTATTGTTCTGAACATTAGTACTAACAATCACATTGGCATCTAGTTTTGATTTCAAATCAAAAGTGCAACTGATTAACCTGTTAAATGCGCAGCAACATCTTCAAATGCTAGCTGGTCTGAGGCACAACGAGATGGGCTCACAACATCTTCAAGTTACAGTTGCTCTCATCCACCGCTGCTTCTTCGTCGTCCGCCGCACATGGTGGAAGCCACCATATCCGAAGCCTGTCTAACACAGGTAAAGAAATCCAGCCTCATACGGCGGCTCGGCACCGGCCAAAAGATCGACTAAAGACCGTCACACCAAAGTCGATGGCAGAGGCTGACTATTCGAATGTCGGCGGCTTGCGCCGCTAGGGTTTTCCAGTTGACTAGGGAGCTCGGCCACAAGTCCGATGGCGAAACAATTGAGTGGCGGTTACAGGCTTACAGAAAGCTGAGCCGGCAATAATAACCGGAGACCGCGTCATCGGAGCCTCATCGCAGCGTCGGAAATCGTCGTCCGCCGTCGGCGGTTGTAGAAGGTTTCGGCGAGTCTGAAAAATGGAGTCAATTTGCGGAGAAAATGGGTTTTCTAAAGAGGGGTTTGTTTATATAAGGCGCGTGTTGCCACGCGCCAGATCAAAAGCGGGTCGGGTCGACCCGCGAATTTTGGTACCTATTTTCTCTATTTGCAGTCCAGTCCTTGGTCACTACATAGTGACCGTCACCCAAGAGACCAACTCTTTATATTTATTTCAGTTCAGTTCAATATATTTAAAATTATTTCAGTTCAGTTCAGTTCAGTAAATTTAAAATTATTTCAATTCAGTTCAGTTCAGTTCAGTAAATTTAAAATTATTTCAATTCAGTTCTATTCAGTTCAGTAAATTTAAATTTATTTCAGTTCAGTTCAGTAAATTTAAATTTAAATTTATTTCAGTTCAGTTCAGTTCAGTACAGCAAAAAATAAGCTCTAGTAGTTCAGTTCAGTTCAGTATAGCAAAAAATAAGCTCTAATAAACAAGATCTTAATCATTGCACCAGAATCAAATCCTGAAGAGTTATTTTAGAAAGAGTTGGTAATTCAATCAAGGACTAATTCAAGTTATCCTATTCTTTTATTTATGTTCCTTTTTTAAAATACAATTTCTTTTTGGTATAAATAAATTAAACCTAACAGGGATTAGGGTAAAACCTTTCACCACCCGGATTTTGTTTTCAGAAAAAATGTATATCAAATCAGGTTCGGAGATACCAACAGTTATAGGTTCACGGTATTTGAACTTATCTGAACTCATCTGAACTGAACTCATTTGTACTTAAAAAGTTTAGCTGAACTCATTTGAACTTAAAAACTGAGCTGAATTGAATATATAGATAAATTGAACTGAACTAAATTGACACCAACTAAAAAATATATGATCATTTCCAATATATTTGAAATTTATTAATCTAAATATAACATAATACATTTAATATTAAAATATACTGAACTGAGTTGCACTGATGTAGATAAACTGAATTGAATTAAAATAAATATATCAATTTCAATATATTTGAAATTTATTAATCTATATGTAGCGTTATACATTTAATATGGAAATATATAGAACCAAGTTGAACCGGAATATATAGATCAAGTGAACTGAAATGAAATAAATATACATTTTCAAAACATTTGAAATTTAATAATTTGAGGGTAACTTAGAGTTTGATAGAGTTTATTTCTTGTTGAACTGAACTGGATTGAATTGAACTGAAGTGAAAATTAATGTACTGAAAAAAAGAATCAGCATGATTGAATTAACCTGAATTTCATCAAATTACATTTCAACTTAATTCACTGAACTGAACTGATATACATAAAAGCTCTGGCACACAGGGCCTTGATGTTAAAAAATATGATCATGTTGGCTAGCTAAGCATATTGATTTGAGTTGAGCTGAAATATATAGACAACTGAACTGAAGTGAACTGAATTGAATTGAAAATAAATAAGTGTGATTAAAATAAACGGTATGAACAAATTAACCTTAATTCATTGCATCAAATTATATTTTTATTGAGCTAAACTAAACTGAACTGAACTGAACTGAATTGAAATTAATGTATTGAAAAAAAAGAAAGAATCGGTATGGCTAAATTAATCTAAATTTTATCAAATCATATTGAAACTGAACTAAACTGATATGAACAATTAAGCTCAAAAGATTGAACTGCAATAAAATACAAATAAGTTTACTGAACTTAACTTATCTGAAAACTAAATAAGTTTACTGAACTGAACTCAAATGAACTGAAAAAAGATTATCTGAACTCATCTGATTTGAATAAATATTATCTGAACTCATTTGAACTAAAAATCTATTTATCTGAACTAAAAAAAGTGGGCAAAATGCAAATATAACCCCAGATTTTGGTTATGTGCATATATAACCTCCTGTTCTTGAAAAGTGCTATTGTAACCTTTGACCGAGATTGACTATGAAAAGTTATAAGCATTGACTTTGAATTTCTGACAGCTATCATCTTAAAAGACAAATATTCCCCCAAGTAAATATAATTACTTTTTTTGCATCCTCCCGCATTATCAACCCACCGGAATTTAAGTTCTTATGCCGGAAACACATCGAAATTTTTTGTAAACACAGCAAATTTTGTTTGAACCACCAATCATCATTAAACCCAAAAACGAATCAAATCAAACTAAAAATCAGATACCACAAAAATCATACACACAGTGAAATACACAAATGCCACTACCATTTTCTTTAGATGCATTATTCCTCTGCAAATATCACCATAATTAAACCAAAAATCTTATCACACTTCTATGAATCTAACGATCAAATTCCAAATTACCAGTTGAATGAAATCCAAGTTTCTTAGAAGCAGAGAAGAAACATGCAAAAGAAAGCGAACTAGACTACAAAGTACCCACGCACATACAATAAATAAAGAACATCACACCTTATGTTTGTTTAGTAGCTAGAAGAAGAGAGAGGAAATGGAAAGAACGTGGCTTTGTTGACAGGCTCACAAGAAGAAAGATTTGTTGGAAAATGATTTATTTAAGGTAAATTGAAAGTTACAGTATGGTAACTTTCAAGTCGGATCCTCTGCGCAAATATTCTATGCAAACATTACGCAAAAACGACGTTGTTTGTGTTTTTGCAATAAATTATCAAATAAAATGTTCTGCGGACATTAACCATAATTTTGTTTTAATTGTTTATGTTTTATGTAAATTCATAAGTTAATTATTTTACGTACAAACATCCACATGAGTCTAGATTAAACTATTTTGTCATGTTTTTGCTTAACACAATATTATTTAATTTTTGTTTTATCAAAAAAACTATAATTAATGTTTAATTAGAATTTTGAATATAATAAACAAAAATATTATAAATTAATAATATTAAAAATATTAAATAAAAATTAATTAAGTTATATTTAATTAACTTTATTTATATTTTTATTAAATAAATTGAGAATGACAATAAATTAATCGACAATTATATATTTGAAATGATAAATATTTCTTTGGTATAAAATACATAATTTTTATCTTTTTTCCATGGTATAAAATGTATGAATTTATCGTTCTATAGGTATATTTTGTTGTTGTTATCGTGTTTCTTTCTTAGCAAATTTATCATTCTTCCAATTCTAATACCAAGTCTAACTATTTTAAAAAAGCATTTAAAATCTATATTGAAGAAGGTAAGTCAGATTAATAAATGATTGAAATTTACTGTAGAAAGGCAAACAGTCATTTTTGCGTAACATTGGCGTAGAATCTCTTGCGTAGAGGATCTCGAGCGGGTAACTTTTGGGGCTTATCATTCGGAGATGAATGAGATATAGAAAGTTTTGGTTAAAGAAATTTACCCAAAATAGGATTTCTATTGTTTATGAAGTTCATATGTTGAACATTCTAGAAAAGCTCCATATGTTTTTTAATTGAAGAATTACTTGGAGTACATTCTTTTGGTTTATGGAAATTACTTTGTGTTATTCCATAAAGATAAGACTTTCATTATTTGGGAAAGTTCTTATGCTATAATTAAAACACAGTTTACCTTATTTTGTGAGAGAATCCATATGCGTATTGGATTGAGAATCTTTCCAGTTGAAAATTATGTTTCCTAATTCATAGGATTTAGGAGTATATATATAGAGCCATCAGTCAATAGAGGACACACTTTTTTGAACTCGTAGAATTAATATAGTGAGACATATTAAATTGAGAGAGTTGGTGTTTTCGTTGGTGCTGAGTGAGTTGAAAGTCAAGTCATTGTGATTGAAGATCGGCTCTACGAAATCCAGGTAACTTTGTATGTTACCTTATGGTTTTATCCTATGGGACTTTGGTGTCATTTGTTGGCCTCATAAGTTTCAAGGGCGGAGACTAGCTCGACTCCATAATGATCTATGTTTTTGTGTCTAGGATATTTAATATGTTGTATGCATAATTATTTGTAACTCTTGGCATGTTTTGCATGATTAATATAAATAATATAACTAGTATTTTATTATTCATGTGTTTTCTGTAATTTATATTCTGTAATTTTATTTACTACAAATTACTGTCAATATAGTTCCTACAAGATTGTGATTTGTGAAGCAATTATGGGTTTCTTTGTTTTTTCTAAGTTTCACCAGATTCAGTATGAAAGGACTCATGCACCAATCACTAGTTCACCCCTACCTTCCACCGTACAAATACAACCATCACCCCGCAACCTCCGTCATCACCACCACCCTGCAACTTCCACCACCACCACCTAACAATCCCCATCATCACCCTACAATCACCACCCCAAAACTTCCATCATCATCACCATCCAATAAAACCCCTTCCCTTTCACCACCACCACGGAAACGCCCAACAACCTCCACCACCACCACCACCACCCCGGAATCACCCTAAAACCTCCAAAATCTGGTAATTAATTGAATTGGTGAGGCGGTGGTGGTGTGCCAGTGGCTATGAACTAGTGAAGCGGTGACTATAATTCCTAGTGTGGTGGTAATCGATCAATTCTCGGAACGATGTCGCCTGGTTTATGAATGGGTGTGATACGGTGGTGGGAATTGATTGAGTTTTGAGGCAGAGCTAAAAAGATGAGCTGAGGTGAACATTAGGATATAATATTTATTTTAGTTAAACTCAGGGGCGTGGACATCTTTTTCAAATATCACAGGCTTCACCGGCTGTTAAATGAACAAAATTGTACTGCACTTTCAAAAAACCGAGGGTTATATGAGCACAAAATCTAGAATTGGGGTTTTATATTTGCACTTTTTTCAAAAAAGTTTATAACTAGAAAAAGTTTATCTGAACTCATCTGAACTAAAAATATATTCAAATAAACTCTAGAGAACATGACCTTATTTTCCTTGTAAACAGTTTCAGTAATCCCAAACTCTCATGTGAGGCCGCCTAAAGGTTAGGCAATTTTATATACATTAATCATTTAATTACAAATACTATGAAAAATGAATTTTTACGTAGGGTTAATTAATATGAGTAAAGACAACATCAATTGATAACCATCGAAATAAGGAGAAATTAAACAAATAAATGTGCAACATCAATTACAGAGTACAGTACATAAATCAACATCAAGAGTGAAAGAGAATATCAATATAAAATTAAGTGAACATCAATTGCCTAATTGCCTAATAGTTGAGCCTCATTGCATATTACTGAAATATGCAATGAACATTATTTGTGTTAAGACTAGAAAGACGAAATATAGAACCCAATATATATGCTAGTAGTATGCAAATGAAATTTTTGGTCTGACAAAAGGCCTATGATCTGCTGATATGATCATATCAGGGAATATATAACCAATATTAGATTCGTTGACACCAAACCGAAGTAAAATTTACAGAAGCTGGTAAACATAAATCAAGCCTAATTGATCGAAGTAGTTGGTAACACAAATCAAACCGAAGTTTGTTTTATGTTAAGCTGTCATAATCTAGCTTGGTCTTGGATATTTTTCTCACAACATGTTTCAATACATAGACACTAAACAGTAAAATTCAGCTACAAATCTCAGAATGAAGGAAATATCCACATTGGTGGACATATAATGGGGCTAAAGAAGTCGAAGTCGAAGTCGACGTCGAACCTTTGAATGCTTTCATCTTCAAGATTATAAATTCCCATGTCCCTTCCTTCTGCCCTTGTGCAGTCGGTGAAATAGATACAATTAGGTCTGAGCACACCTGGATAATCAGCTGCCGCCACAGCCACGATGGGGCTATGTATGTCTACAAATATCGCATCTTTACCAACACTTTTCATAGCTTTACTTGTACGACTCTCCAAGTCCACACTCATCACTGTGAAATTATAATACTCGACATCCGAAAAGACACCGCTCAGAATTACCAGTAACTCGCCGTCCGATGACTCTCCCAAATACAGTGTGCTGCTGTTGTTCGTGTGGATTTCGGTGTCTTTCGTTATATCATCCATAATGACCTGAGCATCTGCATCGGCCCGAGCAACTGATTGCATAGATACATCCCTTGTAATAAACCATGTTCCTGAAACCCTGATGATAATGATAAGAATCATCACGTGGCGCCTTGTTGATTTTTGTCCCTTTCTTGTCTCCATTCTTCCAACATCCTATGTTGTTATTGAAAAGCAGCACCAACGTGAAATCGGTGGTCTCAGATGGATTACCTAAGAGCAGCGCATGTCGCAGTATGCCGGAGGTTCCACGCTTGTTATCATCGACGGGGAATTTGTCGGGGCTGGGAAGCTCGATTTTCGGACAAGAATGAAAAGGTTTCACCAAACAAGCCTCACCATAATATGAAGTCTTTACCAAATATAGCCCCAGCTGAGACGCAAAGAATCCATCCAAATCCAACGTCGAAACACTCCTTGCCCTTGGCGTCCAAGAGGTGTAATCTTGCGCAAATCTTACTCTTAGACAGGCTATAGAATTCGCGCTCGTGCTTTCCCTTTTTAGTTGAAGTAGTATAGATCACGCGCCCTGGAAGCATCAGAAGAGGAACCTTAAACTGATACTTGTTCTCAGTGACGGATGATCGCCACGTGGCGCAAACCCCCCTGAACGCCGTGAAATCCTCCATTAACGGCAAACGTTTGGCGATCAGCTCCAGCAGCTCCGGAGGAAGGCCGGACCAATCGGGCACAAATTCCATGTTTTAATTTATTCGAAATAAATTGATAAGAATTATATGCTAATTAGAACATGAGAAAAGATGATAAATATATACAGGATTTAGGGTGAAAACCTTTCAAGAAATTTAAACAATTGTTCAGATATTTGGTTATGTATTTATAAGGAAAAAATCAAGGTTTATATGGTCCATACGGATGATTGTTAACTTAATTAAGGATTATGTCTAGTTTCATGGAGTGTGAATCAAATCAGGATTTTGTTTTAGAAAAAATGTAAATCAAATCAGGTTCGGAGACACCAACAGTTTTATTTTCCTTGTAAACCAGCATATTAAAGACTGATTATGAAGCTTGCAAAATTCAACGTTTAGTATGATATACGCAATGAACATTTGTGTTAAAGACTAGAAAGAAAGGAATATATAACCCAATATGCTACATGCCAATTAAATTTTTGAGTCTGACAAAAGGCCTATCTCTAGGCTCTGCTGATATCATATCAGGGAATATATAACCAGTATTATATTCACTGACACCAAACCGTAATAAAATTTACATAAGCTGGTAACATAAATCAAGCCTAATCGATCAACGATGATGTATCAGTGGTTTGGATAGTGTCCATTTTGTTCTGCAAACTCAGCTCTTCTTGGCGGCGACTGGATTCGTTGGAACGAAGGAAATCTTCGATTTTTGCTTTCAACTCTATATCGGGAATCAACATGTCCGCAGTTAGATGTGAACGGTTGAATGGGTCCGTCTGTAATTTAAATCATTTGACAGTTAATATAAAACTTGTATGAAGATAAGTGAAAACCAGTAGAGCAAGGGTTTAGAGGATTACACTATCACTTAAAAGATGCCTCTGAATAACTGGCCGGTCAACTGTAATTTTCGATGAAGGTAAAATTACTGGATCCATCATCAAAGTGTACTGCAAATACAGAAAACCAAAATGAGAAAGTCAGATTTTAAACAGAAGCAATGATGCTCAAACTCAACAAGCAAATGAAACAAAAAAATGAAAAACAAGTGGCAGGCTTACTTGAATTGGATCGAGGAATTCATCAGGTATCTCTCCGAGGGCTGCTTCAGCATCCCTAGCCTCTTCTGCTGCAATTTTAGCTTTTGTGCCAAGGTCCAAAAATTCATGTATGATCCTACTATCTTCACCAATTCTCCTAAGAACATCAGCTGCAGCACCGAACAACTGAGACAAAGACAAGCAAGCAACTATAAGTTAAACGAAACCTTTCCTTTCGCTGACCACCAAGGAAAGACCCATCTTTGATACAAGACCGCCAAGAAGAGAGAGAGAATTGAACTACAAACCTGCTCATTGTAAGAGCGCCCATCTTTTGTGATGGCAATTGGAAAAATATTCTCAGTATCTCCTTTTGCCAAGTTCACGTATATGTTTACAATCTTCATCAGGATAGAAAAAGAAAAACATCAGAATTTCATCTAAACAAGCATAATCAGGATTTTCATCTAAACAACCAAGTTTCCTATCTACTCTCACAATTGCTTGAATTAATAACTTTTACATGTTTGTGCAACAGCATAAACAAAATATATAAGCTCATAAACCATATTTTCAATGAGCTTTGATGGATCAGGACATGATGGATTAGGTTAAGAGTAAGACTAAGTTAATATATATAAGTAATATTCCACAATAAATTGCCTAATATTTTTCACCAACTTAACCCAACTCACTCATACGACTCTAAGGCTAAGGAATATATAAGTTAGAAGCACCAAAGACAACCTGCTTAAGCAACTGTTTTGGCCGAAACTCATACTTCTCAGGATCCTTCAGAGTAAGAGATTTCCTTTTAGGTCCGACAAGTTGTAATAGAAAATAATTCAGCATGCTCGCAACCCTCTCTACCTGAAATAATTGCAGAAATATTATGAATTGGAAAATTATTTACTCTTGAATTGAAATGAACAATTCAGATAGAAAAAGATACCATTTCTGGAAGTAGGAAAGGAGCTATGATCTGCTCAGAGGTAAATGATAGCATACTGACGTCTTCATTTGCCAACCTCATATCCATCCGAATGATCTAAACAAACTACAAAGTTAGTTACTAAGCCTCAAAATGAATCAATAATAACATATATTAAATTTGACACATACATTCTCCTGTGAGTGGAATTGCCTAGTCCTTTCCTGTCTGTCTTGAGGTGTTCTTTGCTCCCATTCCACCGTATTAGACATCTCAGCTTCCAAGACTTTCAATTCGAGAATTTTGTTGAGACTTTCGTCGAGAAGAAAAATGCTATCATTTATCAAGAAGTTCAAGAAATTCAAATATACTCCTTTCTCCTCCTCCTTAGCTATCTGAAAATCATGAAAGGTTGCTTTAATATTATCCAATTCGGATAAAAAGAAGCAAATGCGCACGAGCTGAACACACCTGTATCCAAGCATTTCGGTGACTTGGAACTTGCCATAGGTACTCAAGAAGCTCCGCAATATTATGCCGAATATTGAACTTGTCATAAAACTGCCATTGCCATTTATGAATTCGATAAGATATGGAGCATAAACATTTCTTCTCTATTTCTCAACAAGGGCAATATAAATATAATTAAATTGTTTTTTTGAAACGATACAGATCTAACAAATTTAGTTTTATCTGCATTGAGTAATTATAGTAGATAGAATAAGTTGATTAGTGCCTACTATTTATTGAGATGATGATGAATCATTTCCAGATACTTAAAAGTGATCAAAATTCATATAAACTCAACTCAGGTTCCCAATGTCTAACAAATTTGTATAAGCCGGAATAGTAAAAACATGTCAACTAAAAACTGCTGATCAACACTTTAGAGATGACATTGATCAACAGTTTTTAGTTGACATGCAGTGGTAGTAAAAATATGCTACGAACTGCCAATTATTCATAGAGGAGATTAATCATATTTATAAGTACTTCAAGTGACTAAGAAGTACTATCAACTATCCTTCAACAGTACAAACATGGCAGGATGGAATTGTTCAAGGACTAACAGATAAAAACAAGAATAAATAGGGAAGGATTTATGTCGAAAACATAACAACACTTTTGCAGTTCAGCCGTGGAAGGAAGGAAGATAAAATCACCTGGGTATGGGAACCTGTAAATTCAATGTCAACGTAAAGCTTGAGAAGATTTCTAACAAGATATTCTAAAGCTAGTTGGTGCCCTTCGAATAATGTATCCAATGCTGATGACCCACTGTAAGTACCCAACAAAAATAAATCAGATTTAATGAAAAGTGGTTCTGAATTTATATCATGTAATGTTGCTGAAAAGGATTACCTCCTACTCCCACGGGGCATCCAACAATTGAGTACTTCCACCATCTTTGCTCTGAGATATGGGTTTCTTATGAACTCCGGACTCGCCATGAACATGATGATGAAGTTCATAAAATCATCCTTCAAGAATATATGGAGCATTGTGATTAAGGTGTTTTCATGAAGAACTATGATAAAAATACAATGTAACTGGATAGAAATTATTTAATTTTGTTTACCAGTACGACTCCATCCAAAGCTCTAGGAATTCTTGAAGCAAATATAAGCAACTCCATTGCATCATCTACAAAATGCTCAGGCATTGCTGCAAAATGCATTGGACAACTTGATGGCAGAGGCATCTTAAATCCTCCAACTAACCCAGCCAACCACACTACCATTAATCGGTAGAAGGACAATGCACGTTGAATTAACCCACCGTCCTAATTTGCAAATTAATTGCAGCAACAATGTGTTAAAGTGATAAACCAAATACTAAAATACTACTTGATAACTGATAAATGCAGTTAAACTAAGGACATTAAACCCCTGTCTACTATTGACTCCTAGTTGTATTTCTACAAAAATACTTAAGATATGATTTTATTATAGAAATATAATAGTTCTAACCTATGTGGACAAAAAATACATAGAAATTATACAAAATGAAAGGCATATAGCCCGATTATTATATAATTAACCAAAACTAAAACACTACTAGACGAGAGCAGTTAAATAATAGCCACAACAAAAGGAAGATCAGACATACTGGAAGCATCTGAGCTTCATAGCACAGTCTACTAGACGAGTTAAAAATGAAAAAGCAGATATTTACAAAAGGATGAGACATACCCTAAGTATCTGAGCTTCATAGCATAACTTTTCCTGCGAAAGTAATTCAATTTCTTTCTCAAGCCGAGCTATATCTTGCTGCAGTTGTGGAGGCCCTTGACCTTGCATTGCTTTCATAGTGGATAAAGAATCTTCCGCTCTCGAAATCTCCTGAAAACATTTGTGGACACACAATAAAACTCTTTTATCTAGAGTAACCACAAAAAGATGAGTGAGGGACATGGTTCATTTCTGTTAAATTTTTTGACATCAGAAAAAGGAGGAAGGAGTCCAGCATGTGCTCATTAGAAAATGGCTAGGTAACAGTTTCAACTTTTTTGTCTTCTTAATTCCAACTCCTCCATGAATACAAGCATCTGAAGATTCAACAAAACATCCTCCATATCCTAAAAACCTAAGACTGCCAAAAGTCGATTTGATAGGAAAATACTGAAAAACAGACATAGCACAGTGATATGGAATCTTTTCCTCATAAATTTGATGTCCATAGCCAATATACTGGATGGAAACAGAAATGACATAGTAAAATGGAATCATTTTCTCAAAACTCGTAATGCAGATAGCCGATTTGATGAAATAGAGATGGCACAGTGAAATGGATGCAAGAGTTTATGGGCATAGGTGAAATAGAGATGATGCCGAAATGATGAAACAGAATTGACACCGTGAAAGGCATTACCTGAGAAAGATGCTTAAAGTCTGAATATGCTTTTAGCAAACCTAAATTCAACACCCTTGCCGTCATAAAGAAGCATTCGCAAATGAATGAAAATTTCGCATTTTCAGTGCAAGCCGCATCACTATTGCCAGAACTTGTAGCTTCCTGAGAATGGCGTAGACGTTTCTCACCAGTGTTTCCACTAATCCATTCAGAAACTTCTTCGGATGATGCGTGAAGAGCTGTCAGCTCTCTAGAACAGCAGGAATTTCAATTATTGTACAGATACAATAAAGATATCTATATAACATGTTAACTTTTACATTCTATATTCAGAAGCAAACAAGATCCTTAAGGACAAAAGAAATATAAGTTCATGCTCAGACATAATAAAGATTCTATACAATGCATTATTAGATTATCTTATTATATATAACGGACCTTAATTCCAAACGGGTGCTATTGAATACGTATCTTGGATCAATTTTGTCCCGTTTTGCCGGACTGCCATCCAAAAATGGTTCACATAATTGAATCATTACAGCACTGAGGTTCACAAACATTCCTGAACTTGCACAAGACATCGGATCAACCTGAGACACGACATGCAATTCAGAGTGAGAATATACCATGAAAAGACAATGTAAATCAAAGTTTAAACTGAGCATAAAAGGGGGAAAAATGGGCACAGAAGGCAAAAAAACCTCCCATATAAGGGATTATCTTATACCAAAACTGTAGGGGGGCAAAACAATATGGGAAGAGAGATCAGGCAACTACCTGAATATGAGAGCGTGAAGCATTTCTATTGATAACCTCGGCCAGATATTGTAGAACGGCTTCACGAGTACCAGTATTCCTTAGGAGACACTTCAGCACTTCGGTTAAACCATCATGCAGATTGTTCATTACAGTTTTTATAGTCGTAAATGAAGACAAAAGATCAGCTGGCCGGCGGGTAGATGGTTCAGCGAAGCACTGCTGTCTGATATTTCATAATTAAAAACATTAGTCACTGAATAACAACGAACAGAAAGTCACTGCATAACAACAAATGCAAAGGACACAAGATCAAGTATAAAACAATCAAATTTGAAGGATGGAACCTAAATGCACAAAAAAGTTGATGATACACTAGTAAGACCCTGTTCGAACTATATTCAAATCAGTTGTTAAAATAAAAAAATTTATGTTCAGTTTATTTACAATTTGAGCTCAGCCAAAAATAAATAGTTAAGTTTGATTATGAAAGCACATAAGACACTCATAAATAACACAACTCACCCAACATCAGGTTGGCTCTTGAAAATAGTGGGATCAGGCAATGCGCTAACATGAAAGAAAGGTCCAAGAATGCTAGTCATCTCAATCACTCTCCCATTCAGGTACATACTCTTAGGTATCCACCAAGGATGATTCACCAACGCCTTGGCCCCAACCGGAAAATTGATCAGCATGATCAAAGCCCTGAGAGGCTGCTGGAAATTCCCTAATGCCGAAACTTTAAGCACACTACCTCTCAAATCCTCATACAACTGCTTCAGAATCGGCTCCATGCTATCATAATCTCCCTCCCTGAAAAACTCCTCGATAAAACCCGGAGGACTCGAAATGCTAGAACTTGTACCTCCATATCCATCAACCGAGGTTGCTACCTCCGAGAACACCAAAGGAAGCAGCGGCGAAGAATTAGTATTGCTAGTATCCCAATTCGGAAACATACCAGGGTTCCCAAGGTGTATCCTGCAGTAGGACACCGCTAATTTCTTAGCTTGCTTCACCGCCAATTCCATCTCGGACCTGACGTTCTTATCCTTCATCGCCGTGATTTTCCTCCCTTCATCACAAGCTCGCCGGTAACAGTCCAGCAGATACTGGAACGGTGGTTCCGCCGCCGTGAAGTTCCCGGAGAGACGATCGATGAGAACCCGCTCCATCAAATCCCTGCTCAGCCTCAATTCCTTGCCCTCGCTGAGTATCTCGGCAGCCGTCATTTCCAAATAAACGATTCGCGAATCGTTCTCCATGGAATCAACCAGCGAGACCAGGAAAATCTTCCGCAGGATTACATCCTCGATTTCCTCCGGAGTCCTCTGAGGCCTAGCCGTCGCCATTTTTCAGCGAATCAAAGTCAAATAATGAGTAGGTGAAAAATCTAGGGTTTAAAAGAAATGAAATTGCTCCACCGGCGGGGGAGGAAAAATAGTAGAGGGTGCGGCGGAGGGCGGTGGAGGAACGGATCTATGGTAATATTACTGCTATCATCGTGATTAATGAAGAATTTTTTCTACCTGTTTACAGTGAGAAATGAGCTTTTTATAATGGATAAACGTTTTGCCTTTTATTTGGGATTCGGCGCGGTTAACAAATATCTCTGTTTATTGGGCTAATATTTTGGACACTTCAAAGTTCAGACGAAAGTGAAAGTAAGTTACTAAACACAAAAAACTATTTTACTTTTGAAGTAAAGTAGATAAAAAGTAACACTAAACAGAGCCTAAATCAAACTGAATGAAGCACAATAAAATTGTAAGTACAGTACTTTAATTGGAGTAAAGTTATATTTTTCTAAGTTATTATTGCTAAAACTAAATAAAATTAAAATTAATGAATTACAAAAAAATAAAGTTATTAGTTTTGATGAATATCCTACACTAACTTTACTACTAGTTTAAAAATATATTGGAAAGAATATGGTCCTAAATTCCTACTCTATTCATTCATAAGTTCAACGCACACACATATATTTTATTATTCACCTTCCATTAATAATAAAAAAGTTCATTGCGAAAATGAAAATATTAGCATCTAATTTTAATCTTATAGCAGGATAATAAATTTTGGTCCATTGAACATATTTTGTATTATTTGGAAATATGACCGGAGTTACTCCAATTGAAATATGCTTTTCCACCACAATAGAATGTTCTGGAAACTTGACGTTTGGACAACGCTCCTTCCGTCCAATATTTTCCATGGCTATTTGTATGCTTTCCTTGGTTGAAAAGTCAAAGAATCCTAAAAATCAAAATTTCCCCTCTATATTTGTTTGGACTTTGGAGTGTTGAGCATAATTTTAATCTAGACTAGACTATAAAATGCTTAGCTCCGATTTGCTAGAGCTTATTTTTTACTGAATTGAACTGAAATAAGTTTTTTTGAAGAAGAACTGAAATAAGTTTAAATATATTTATTTGAACTGAAATAAATTTAAATTACCTAAACTGAACTGAAATAAATTTAAATATATTGAACTGAACTTAACTGAAATAATTTAAATATTTATCATATATCATTGTAATTTATAGTAAAAATGTAACTTATAAGAAAAAAAATTATTATTCTAAACTGAAATAAATTTAAATATATTTATCTGAACTGTAATAAATTTAAATATGTTTATCTCAACTGAAACAAATTTAAATATACTGAACTGAACTTAAATAAATTTAAATGAACTGAACTAATCTACAGAAAAGCTCTAACAAACATGCCTTACTTAGTGTTGCAAATTTGCAATACTATTTACTAATAAGGTTTTGCTATATTCAAATGAGCTGAGAATTGGATTACATGAAAAATGTGATTATGTTGAAATGATATGTGTGACAAACTAAGAATGCAAGAGGAAATATGATATCATTTGAAGGGGTCTATCACTACACAAATTTGAAAACTATGAAGTGCATTCCATTCATGAAAAAACAAACGGAAAAACACAGTTTCAAGTACAACAACATAAGCCAATGCTCTCTTCTTCTTCTCTCTCCATAATTGTATAAAACCACAAAACAGGGAAATTGCCAAATGCTTCCCCCTAAACAAATCAACAAATGCTGCATACACAAAAGAAACATATATCTCATCATCATAGCCACTAAACCTCCAAAAAATGGACTGTTTTCTCCAGATTTCAGTAATCAAAATGATCATCCTCATATGGTCGAGGTGAGTAGCTGGTATCGACATTCACAGGCCCGAAGACCAGCTCCAGGTGGAATGATGGACCGCATATGGATCTCCCTTTCGCTCCTAGTTTGTCCAAATCCGATACAGAAAACTGCATTTATCATCATCATTGTTTCAAAAATGTTAGAACGGTCTTTTTCACAATATTGTTTTTAAGTAGTATTATAAATATGTTACCTGCAATAGACTACCAGTAATGAAGGCGGTATTGAAGCACGCGTAAAACAGGCGCCCGCCAATCAGCTTCTCGTAGATTATTATGCGAACATCTCCAGTAAGCTTCATAAGTATACATGCACTCAGTCCAGAAACTATAAAGCATATCCATTCTATATGTGAGTGAGTGGTCAGTGTGTGTGTGTGTGTAAAATTTTATACCTGCAAAGGCTGATCATAACAGTGATCAAGACAGGTTTTGTCATAAAGTACTGAACTTTCCGTGTCCATTTGCGCGACCAGGCGAGCTTCTGCTTTTGTTTCCTCATTATCGTCGTTCTCAACATAGGAATAATAGTATCTGGAACTTTCTGTTTGCTGATCAAAAGCATTCTTCATCTCTCTGCAACAAATCTTGGAGATTTCTGTGTATTGATGATGCTGCTGCTCAGGACTCTGCTCCATAACATGAAATGTATATCATTAATTAAAGCAAGCAACAATTGAAGTCCTTTCTGAAATGCTAATGCAAGACTTATAACTTGCCTTTTGATATTCAGACACAACAGTGTAGACAGAACTGACATTTTTGGTGTCATAAAGTCTGATTCTTAGAAGCTCTCTAGTGACTGGCTTGGGCAAGTTCACCCGAGGCCGGTGTTTAGGCCCGTCGGGGAATGAAACCACCTTTTCCCAGTAACCGACATAGCGGCACTGGCTTGGAATTGAGACACCTTCATTGTTTGTGGTTCGCTTCTCGGCGTATAGCTGAAGAGCCTTCTCTGCTGACATTCCCATGTAAACCAGACATGCACATACCATCAATCCTGTCCTGCCCTTTCCTGCCTGTCCATCTCAAAAACAGAAGAGTTTGAGGACGACAACTTTGTTTTAGATGAACTAAAATGCTCTACACACACAGTACTTACCATGCAGTGTATAACTGCTATGTTCTTGGGATCGCTCGATAACCACGAATCCACGTCCTCGCAGAGCTGCTTGATCAATAAAAGCGGTGGAACGTGGTTGTCATCAAACGGAAATCGCTCCAGACGGCCGTGGAAATGTGATGGATCATAGGCTTCCTCTGAGCATAAGTTATATACCTGTTGCATTTCAAACATACATTTCTCGGATTGTTCATCAAACGTGATCTTCACACACACACACACACACACAGTGATCCTACCTTGTAATGCTCGGGATGCCTCATGTCCAAAACGCGCTTGACCTGCCACATAGGGTTGCGATACACAGATCGCATGCGTTCTGCAGGGAAAGACATGGCCAGGATTCTGTCTGTGATGTAAGTCATGTCCAGATCATAACCGCCAACAATCATTCTCCTCCTTTTTTTGGACACCAGATTACGAATGTAGAAGCTGGCTGAGAGGTAATGGATAGCTCGGGAATGTGCGCGAACAAACTTATTTATCCCGGTCTTGCAGGGATCACAATCCTTCTTTGACATGTTCAACCCCATCTTCCTATCTGAACAAGGCAAAAAACCTGTTTTTGAGCCCTTTTTTTTTGGCAAAAATAAAACACAAGAATGTAATCAGATTAGAATACATACCAAATCAGATTGGGATCAATCATCCAATCGAAAATGCTGCATGCATAGGCAAGTGAGGAGGTCCAAGAATCGAGAAAGATGATTCTTGGACCCAGAAAGCTGAGGAATGTTGGATTCAGGACGGTGGCTTTTGGAGAGGTAAGAAGGTGGTGGAAAGAGAGAGACAGTGGAGGTTAAGGTTTCCATTGTCAAAAGCTTGCTCCAAAGAAATAGGTTGAATCACTAAAAAAATGTTACCTTAATTTTCCCAAATTAGGACCAACATTTCTTCTTAGCCACAGAACACTTAGGACAAACTCAGTAAAAGTGCCGCAACTACAGGTTACATGTATGCATTACTAGACTCACAATTTCACAGCATATACCAAATACATCCATTCATCTATTTATCCAAACCACAAGCTTTTTCTCACTATTCCAGGTGATCATGAGGCCTGATTGACAGGAAAAACGCCGCGCATTGCCTGAAAACACGATCGCTTCCACCAGCTCCACCATTTTCGGACACTTTTACTGAGTTTTTCCTGGCCTTGTAACGCCTCCACGCGAACTGTATATTCACAGCAGCCCAAGCTCTCCAGTTTGATGAGTAGTACCTTGCCTTGTGCTTGAGGTTCCTGTTAGCGAAATGGCATCTGAAGTGATCGGTGATGTACAGGAAATCGTCAAAATTGAGAGCGTAAGCTTCGGCGGGCCCCACGCATGTGAAGGTTGCCGATGAAGCCGGGAGTCTGTCCAAAATCGGGCGGCGTAGGCACCATAGCAGCAGTTCATCACCTAGAAAGCTTCCAGGCTCCAAAATGGTGCTGGAGATAATGCCTTTGGCCATTCTCTGGCTCCTTCTAACATGGCCTTTTACAATGAAACTGATCCTCAGGACAGGATCTCCTTCTTGTATTATCTGCAATTCAAAAACATTCATTCTACCATAAAAATGCAGTTCTTTAAGTGTTTAAGATTTCTTACTGAATTTTAAAGTGGGGTGAAAATGAATGTATTAAAATCAGAATCAGTATGACTAAATTAAGCTGAATTTTCTGAACTGAAGTGATGCATAAGCTCAGGAGAACAGAGCTAAACACACTGAATAAGAAAGATCATAAAATACAAACCTTCTCATCTTTGGCATAGATAAGTGACTTTACACGGTCGCAGATGTTGTCGAGTATAAGATCATCCAAACTGGATAGCAATGGCACCTGATCAAGGACAAAAATACCATGAGTGGAGGAAATGCATGACAAAAAGAAGATCCAAAAATAGATATTTTCCAAACCTTCTTGATCAGATCGAGGCAAAGATATCGCTTGATATCTCTTCTTAAGCCCTCTGGCAAGTCTTGGATGAATTCCTCCTCGTTTAGTCCTCCGGTGATTTGCCATCTCTGGAATTCATGGCCGCGAACTCTGCGCTTCAAATGTGGTGGTAGCTGCCTGTGCCTCATCCACCACTCTATGTCTCTATACTTCATCTGCATTTTTCTTCGTCTTACCATCACAGCATGCAGAAAAACCTTAAACCAGAAAATTCAAGAGACAGATTTTAACATTACATCAGAAATAGCAAAACAGGACTAATTAGGAAGTAAGAAAAATGATCATGCACCTGAATATTCCCAATTAACATAGTAAAGAGGCTCAGGCCCCCTAGCACTATCACTATGGAGAAGACCACTTCCAAAATCCGGGTTGTCGGTTCAAGATTGTTCCCCATTGTGCTACATTTGACAAATGTCCAAATCATTACTAATACATATATAGTACGCTAATTCTCAGGATTGCGAATTTGCTTACCTTAGAGCCATCAGCCCCCAAAGATTGGAGTACAGGATCCTAGACACAAGGCCAACAACAGAATCCTCTTTAAACAGCGGAATCGCGAACTGATAGAGGCCGTAGTGAAATGGTCCCTTTCCAGGACTCAGACAAGCTAACTTTGGATTCTTTGAAGAGGCTATAGGAGTGAATAAATTACGGCTCGTACAGGACAGGTTTTTAGTGCAGTTTATGTTACTTCTGAAACATCGCTGAGCAAAGCACGAAGCAAGGCGTTGTATGGCAAGAATGTACCAGCATCCACCTGAAACCTGGGAATGTACTATACTCAGAATGTCACTTCAGAAGTAGAAACAAATGATGAAGGTCACATATTTGGACAGGACTCACATGGGAGGCTAGGAAATAAGCAATGAGGTTCAGACAGAAACCCCACCATACGTTGCCGAATATGTAACCTGTGACTTTCCTCATCCTTTGCATAAGAGTGAAGCTGTGATAAATCTGCAAGGAGATCAATCAATATACCCAGCAGAATCTAGTACATGTCTATTCAATTTCTGCCGCCGCCTCATACCAAACTGTACAGTTTGACTCTATGTTACCCTGACTATTCTCAAATATAGGTGTCGGCATGTCGTGTCGGACACGATACTACACTTAAACACCTTAATTTAAACTAAAAACTTGATTTTTTTCCCGGATATGAGTATTGATACTCATATCTGAGTGGATACTTAATATAAGTATGGGTAACATAGTTCTGACTTTTCACAAACATGAAAATATAATATATTGCATACATTATAGAGATTCTAAAAATATATCACATGTTACCTATCAATTCAATTTCATGCTCAAAGTTAAGACATTTTAACCAAAATTGTAAAGTCATAGTGCAGTAAGAATAACCTTTGGTACAAACTGTAGCAAGAATACCAATTGTAACATTGACATTGTAGATTGGATTCTGTTTTCTTCCAGTAATTTTGGAACCACAAGAAGATACATAATCTGCAAAAGTACAGTAAAAATTTCACCTTTTTTTCTACCTGAAATAGTTAAATTATGTACATTACTGTAGAAGGGTTTTATCCACTTTCAGTGTACCTGGGGAATTGGCAGTATTACGAAAGCGTCTAGCCAGAATCCCCGAAGGGACTTGAGGTAGTGCAGCGCGACGGCGCGTGGGTGCCACACGAGATTGCCGCAACCGATCACCATGGATTCTCTCGACACGTAAGCCATCCGAAATTGAAGAAACAGGTGCCACGTGTGAACAAGGTCCACGCACGTTCTACACACCGCCACGATGGTCAAAAACGCGCCGTCAACGTAAATGCATGGGTCGTGGACCTCGTGCTCTCCGCCCCAGCGGATAGACATCGCGAAGAAGAAGAGAGGGTCGACGGCGAGTGCGAGTCCACGCGCCAGCAGAACCACCTTGTTCCACCGCTTCACCGTCGCGCTACGCGGGTCCAGCACTCGTCCGAACATCCCTCCGCCGCCGCGGTCGCGGTCTCTTCCGGCGGATGACTTCATTTTCCGGTGGTGGTCGATCGGGATTAAGGATGACCCGGCGGAGGCCTGCAACTCGGGTCGGTTATCCGGGTCGCAGGTGGTGGAGTGAAAAACGGGTACGCCGACCTGGGTGCATGCATAGCATTCAAGGGGGCCGCTATCGTTGCCGGAATCAGCCTCACTCTCGCCGGAACTGCAGAAATCGAGAAGCTTCGGAATCCACCCGATAGCCATAGCATACATCATCAATTGCACCGGCATTTTCACGGTGAATTTCGATTATAAGTACATTCACTTATACGAGGATCACGGTCACGGATAAAAAGGTTGTAAATTACATTTTTGGGTGACTGGGGTCTGAATCAGCAGACGCACGAGCATCCGTGTAAGACTTGAGAGAGATCGAAAGTTCTTTTTTTTTGCAAACGGTTAAAAAAACCAGCTGGCCCCAATGAGGTAAGCATGTAGTAAAATAAATTCACACATTTACAAGATAGAGATTGTTACAGCATAGCTTGCAAATTCAACTGGGCTCAAGTGGATAATGCCTGTAATTAATGCTCACGATTTCAAAATTTCCTCAATTTAGATTTGTTTTAGAGAATTATATACTCTATTCCGTCCCAACCAAAACTTTATTTGATTTTAGCTCATATATTAAGAAAAATGCATTTTATATCTTATAAGTGATGTTTTAAGGGGTATGAATGGAATATCACTTATTGTTATGGTTCTTTGTAAGAATTCATTAATGGTATATTTGTCTTTTGTATTTGTTGTTTTGTCAAAAGAGAAAAGAATGAAAGTAAAAAGTTTTAGTTGGGACAAAAAAAAAGAAAATAAGAAGTTTTAGTTGGGACGGATGGAATATGACGGTATTCTATACAAACAATGACATGTTACATTACTTATTATTTTGTTTTTTTCATGAATAAATTAATTTTTTATATCCACTAAATAATATTTGAGTGGAGAATGATTGTACATATGTTATAATTACAATTTAGTCAAAGTTAATATGAAAATGTTTTATTTTACCACTTAATAAAGGCTTTAATGGTATGGTCTTTATTAATAATTTTCTCTTATTTTTCACATTTTAAGTTGATTATTAGTGAATTTTAAAATACTTAAAAGAACCAATTTTTATGAATATATAAATAAGTTTACTATTTTTAACACTATAATATTTTATGGGTTTTTGTACAAAACTCGGTCAAAATTCAACATCTGGACGATGCATGCGATTGCTACGTGGATAGAGGGGGTTTACTAAATTTGATCAGCCCATTTTTTGAGGTTTTGCTTTTGTGTTGCCCATCAGCTCTCTGAATTTGTAAAGCCAGTGTCCAGCTTAGCTATAGAAGTGTCATTTTCTGTAACCAAATAAAACCAATGCTGATTATGCCCAAAAATTTTGCATCACTTCTTTAATTAGGTTCATTTCATTGCGAGTGATTCAAGTAACTTCATTTCCATTCAATTTACTATTCTCTTAGTCTTAGTATCAATCAGAGCTATGAAGTTACAAGAATCGTACCTTTAAAAGTGATCTAGTAACCCTGAACTGACATTGACTTTGTAAATCGTACCTCTAAAAGATCCAGATTCTGATTAGAGTTTTTATGGTACAATTTACAAAGTCGATACTGATTCAAGATACCGGGGCACTTTCAAAAACTCATAGATATATAACATTTTTCTTTTTTAAAAAAAGATGGATAAAGTTATACTAAACTCAAAGGAATTAAGAATATATGACCACGGATATCTTTGATTGTATTAAACATGCTCTAATTACAAAAAAAAAAAAAAAAAACTGATTCATGCATATACGAAGGTAGAAATGTTTGTAACTAGAATATTTGGCTAGTATCTTTATACTTCATTTTTTGTTTTTTAGTAGTATGTTAGTGGTTATGTTCTGACTATTTTAGTACTTTATCGATTAAAAGTTAAAAGACACATGAAGATGACTAGTATTGTTAAAATTGTAAAAACTTTTGTGATCTTACAAATCATGTCCACTTTTATAAAAACTCGTTTGTGGCCGGTTTGAGGTGACACTTGATGGGAAAAATAAGAAGTGAAGAGTGCAACATAATTGTAACTTGGACCGAGCATATGTTTTCTTTTATGCCTTCCATTGAAATTAATGATGGGCTATGTACAAATGTTGATACATTATATTATTCATGAGATGATCTGAAAATACAATTGTATCTTTTGTCTCCGATCACTAAAGGCAGGGGAAGAATCACGTACTATTTTGATCAGAGGATTAAGCATAATACATAATTTTATTGACCCCCAAAATCAATTAATAGCACAAATCTGGTAGAGCATCAATCACTCAAGATGATCATGCGGCCTGATCGACATAAAAATAGCGGCATACTGCCTGAGCCGGCTATCGGAATCCCCTCCGTTCTCCGACAACCGGTGTGTCACCGGCGGCACAGTTCTCAGCCGGTGGCGCTTCCAAGCAAACTGGATTTTAATGGCGGCCCAGGTTCTCCAGTTGGAGGAGTAATACCTGGCGGTTCTTCTGAGCCGCTCGTTGTTGAACTTGTACCGGAAGTGGTCGGTGATGTATCGGAGATCGTGCGCGTTGAGTGCAAACGCCTCCGTGGGCTCGATGCAGGTGAAGGTGGCGAAGGACGCCGGCAGCCGGTCGATGAAGGGGCGGCGGAGGCACCACGAGAGAAGCTCGTCGCCGAGGAAGCCGCCGGGGTCGAGAATGTTTGTGCCGATCATCCCTTTGCTGAGGTTCTGGCAACTCTTCACGCGACCTCGGACGATGAACACGATTCTCTGTACTGGATCGCCTTCTCTTATTATCTGCTCATCACATGAATTCTCTTAATTCATTACTTCTTTTCTTCTTCATATGTTTTTGTTCTAAAATCGTACCTTTTCATCTTTGCAGAAAAGAAGTGGCTTAACACGGTCACATATATTGTCAAGAATCAGATCATCCAAGCTGTGGAACAGAGGCCCCTGCAACAAACAAAAAAATCCTAAATTTTCACCCCAAAATTTCACAACAATCTTGAAAATCCTCAAAAAAAACTTACCTTCTTTAGCAAATCTAAACACAAAAATCGCTTAATATCTCTTCTGAGTCCTTCGGGAAGATCTTGAAGTAAATCCATCTCATCTTCGCCGCCCATGGTTCTCCATCGCTGCCGCTCGTAATGCCGGACTCGGTGCCGGAGCAACGACGGCAGCTGCCGTCTCTTCATCCACCACTCCATGTCCCGCAGCCTTATTTGCATCGTCCTCTTTCTCGCCATCACCGCATGCAAGAACACCTGAATAAAAATCACAGTCAGTAATGAAGGATGAAAAGATTTTACATGTTTGATTTTACCTGAATATTTCCGATCAACAGGGTGAAAAGCATCAAACCGCTAAGTACAATGACGATGCAGAAGAGCAGCTCCAGCCACTGGCTCGTTGGTTCGAGAGCGTTACCAAATGTACTGTGAACAAAAAATCATATGTGGCATTTTAAAATTCATGATAGGTGCACTAAAACTAAAATATAGTCACATTTAAATGTATCTAATTATATTTATTTAATTTTAATCTGAATGGATGTCACTAAATTTGTACCTGAGGCTCATTAATCCCCAGAAAATGGGATATAGGATCTTAACCACGACGGAGTTGCTGGAAATGACGGGAAGGGCCAATTTGTAAATCCCGTATCTATATGGCCCGTTTATATCCAGGCACATTGAATTCGCCGCCGCCATCGTCAAATTGCCGCCACCGCACGGCGTTCCGATTGTTCCGGTGGGTGACAATAATTGGTAGCAAAGTTCATCGGAGCATGCTAGTGAGAAATTACACGCGCGTTTACTCTCACACTGCTCCCTAATGCACGACGCCACCCGTTGTATTGAAAGAATGTACCAACATCCGCCAGCAACCTGTGATGAAATGTTATAGAATCATAAACATTTGCATAATTATATCAAACTAAACTAAGTAAAATAATATATAGTAGATAGTTAAATTAAATTATGTAATGAATTTATTTGAATTGAATGAACATAAAATCGAAGTGAATTAAAATTTTAGCTGATCAGTTCAGTAATGGATAAAATAATATTTGTAATTCTCAATACTCTATGTCACCTTAATCTGTACAATTATCTATTCCGAGCCAAACTTTGAAAATTTAATAAAAATATCATTTGAGATATGGTTACATTCATCGTAAAATCTATTTTAAAATAAATTAATTTTGTATATGTCATTATTAACAGTTAAACATGATAATTGAAGACGGTGAATAGTAAAAAATAAGTTTCGAGGATGGGATCGAAACTTACATGAGAGGCTATGAAATAAGCGATGAGATTGAGGCCAAAGCCCCACCAAATGGTGCCAAAAACGTAGCCAGTAACCTTTTGCATCCTCCTCATCAGACTGATGCTGTGATAAACCTTGGGCAGGAATTGGAAGAGGAAAATGAGCAGCAAAATGGTCATAATCAGCTTAATCTGCTCATCCTTGATTAGCCGCGGCACCACCAGCCAAAAGACGGCCTGTCCGAACAACCAAACACGTTATAACCGTTGCACTCTGTACTTTCGGTACGTAATACTATTGACGTAAACCTAACGTGGTGAAAACGTCGGAATCGGAGAAAAGACAAGTTGTAGACGAAAGGACAAGATTGGTAGGCATGTTCTATGGATCAGAAAACAGGCAGGAAAAACTAAGGCATGCATGGATTGGCATGTTATCTTTCATTTGATGGAAATGTTTCTCTACTTGGCCGAATTTTCTGTCTACACATTATTTTTGCTAGGTTTTGTCCATATGCAATTATTCATAACGTTACAATTCCAACTATATTACAATTTTTCTCTATTGGCTACTTCACTTGATGGTTATAGAACAATCTGAAACTACTCCATCCATCCGTTTCTATGTTCATAATACTTTTACTCCTACAAAAGATATTATTTTGTACGGTAGTTGGTACTGTATGACTTTTCAACTATTTTAAAACACATCAATTTTTAGTTTTTAATAAACTGGTAAAAAATAGTTTATTATAAAAGTACCTATGTTACTTTGCAATCATTGTCCTACCATATGATAATAGTTTATAAAAATTACATACTATCATAATATTATTTATTTATTTTTATAAAATCCTGTTTTTTATTATTATAAAACTTTGATAAAATCACTGTTTTTTTTTGGTGAACAAGAATTGACGAGTGTGCAATCGCAAATTTGCCACCTCAATCATAGAAGGTAGATGACGTCGAAATGTTTGTCTTTGTAATAAAACTTGACGGTGACATATACACATGTATCAAGTTCCGTATATATATGCAACTCTTTACTGCAAATTCCCTCTGATATTCAACTTTTAGAAGGTTAGAATGACAGAGCTTCACTCACAACCATGAACTATGTTTTGTCCATGAATATTAATAACTTGAAAAAGCAGTATTTCAAAATGAACTTATAGTAAATATAAAATTGTGAGAAATTTTAAAATTACACTTGAAATTTGTGTGGTTTGGAGCATTTTATGACGTGGCAAAAGAATCAATTTTAGAATATAACATTGACCCAAAACTCATTTCATTTGTTATTATGGTCGTTCCAGAAATATATTAGACGTTACTTTCTTCTAGTTAATTAATTACTTTCCCTTTTCCATCCATGTAGGAATCACTTTTCCCTTTTTATAAACTTACATGATCAGTTACATGTAAGCTCTCGTATTTCCAATACCAGATCTTTATCACATTGAACTTAAAAATCTCTCATGGCCATATCTTATCACAAAGCCATCTTAAATTCCTATCGTTTAATTACCACTTATATTATAAATTATTAATTTACGTTACTATATTTAGACAATCTAGAAACCGTACTAAACTAACGTTTAGTTTTTAAGTTGAAAACGGGAGAGAGAAAAAGACAAATCTAATGAGTAGTCTAAACATATACTATTGTCTACGCAGTGACTGTTCAAAAATCTCTGAAACAGAAAAAAAGAACTAACCTGCGGGACGGGGAGGATGACGAAAGCATCGAACCAGAAACCTTTAACGGATCGAACGTAGTGGGACGCGACGGCGCGCGCGTCCCAGACCAGCTTCCCGCAGCCAACAACGAGCGACTCCCGTGACACGTAAGCCAGTCGGAACTGCAGCCACAGGTGGCAGAGGTGGACGGCGTCCACGCACGTCCTCAGAACCGTCACAATCGCCGCCAGCCCGCCGTCCATGTACAGGCACGGCGAGCCGCCGCGGCCGATGGACAGCGCGTAGAAGAACAGCGGATCAATCGCCAGCGCCATCCCCCGCGCCAGCAGAAACGCGCGGTTCCACGACTGCACACGCTTGCTCCGAGGATCCAGCACTTTCCCGAACACCCACTTCGGGTACCCGGTCGAACTGTACGCCGCCGACCGGGTCTTCCCACCCGACTGGGCGACCCGGTCGCGGATGGGTATCAATGACGACCCGGCCGACGCCTCCCATTGCGGCTGGTGCGCCTTATCGCAGCTGGTCGAGTGGAAAACCGGCACCCCGTCCTGTGTGCACGCGTAGCATTCCACCGGAAACGGGCTGTCTCCGCCGCCGCTTCCATCGTAACTGTCATCAACGCCGTCCGGTTGCACTGACCGTCGCCTGAATATTCCAAACCACCTGCACACAACACAACATCAGTACAGTCAATATCATATCATGTATATATATGTATATATGTATATGTATATGTGTGTGTGTGTGTATATATATATATATATATTTGATGATGGAAGAACCTGGAGGAGATAGGAAGGGGAAGGTTTGGAGTGGAAGACATGACCGGAGGAAGAAGGAAACCATACTAGTCCGGGATTGGGTGCGGTGGCCGGAGAAAGAGACGGTGTTATGATTCAGAAGAAGTGATATTTATGGGGGGAATGTTATGATTTAGAGGAGTGAAGAGGTGGAAAGATTGATCAGATTAAGGTTGTACTTGTTCTCTTTGGTTATCATGGAGATGGAATTTGGAGGGACGGAATTGTAAATAAATGAGAATGGGTTTGGGTCGGGTTTAACAGAATGTAGACGTCGGACCCATGAGGCGTTTGTTTGTGGTGGCCGCCTGAGAGATATCCAGCGCGGCTGTGCATGGAGTATGGACCATTTGGTTGGTTTTTATAACCTTTTTAGTTTTACCGTGCCACGTCACACAGTAAATAATAGGTGTATTTATATGTAGTTGGGTTCTTAAAAAACAGCTTGACGAAATTATGGATTATTTATTCTTACTGATTTTATTTTCAATACATTATTATTCATTTTTATGTTTAACTCAGTTCAAATCAGTAAGAAATAAACTCACGAGAAGCGAATTTTAACATAAACTTAATTTCTACCATGTTTATAAATTTAGGATTCTGATATAAGAGCAAGTCCAACAGGTTTTCTAAATCTTTTTCTAAAGTAGAGAAAAAAAGGTGATATTTGCTATAAATTTTTCCTTCCAATCCAACAGTTTTGCTATTTTAGAGATTTTAGATAGAAAATGGAATGTTTTTCAAAAATTTACTAAAAATGGGAATTCTAATTCAATTCCCATAAATTTCGTTCTCCAAATTTACTCTCGCATTATGCATATATAGAGAATGAAATCTTCTCTCTCATCATTTTTCTATAATAGAGATTGCGATAGCAAATCTGTTGGAGACAAAAAACTCTAAATATATAGAAAATCTCTATTATAGAAATCCTGTTGGACTTGCTCTAAACCGACCTCTAGGGATCTAGATTTAGCAAACCATGTTTTGTGTTTTTAGTCATTGACTCATTGCAATTTAAAGTTGCTTAATTGGCAGTTAAACTATAATTAGTGAGATTGAAAGGTCCGGAACGTGGCAAATCTTTCTCCTATATTCGGAAAATCGGAGTCTGATTGTTTCTATTATTAGAGAGAGACGGCTGAATTTTTGTACATTAGTTGAGAGGAAAACCTGGGTACGATAAATCATTTGCTACTTGCAATAATATTGCATGGTTGTTAGAAGAAAAATGTAATAATTTGTTTTTGTAATTCATTAAATTAATGCAAAGGAATAAGATGGATCCCATTTCAGACAAACATTCCTTTCTATCCAATTAAATCACTTGTATTTTCTATATCTTTCTTTGGTTCTCAGTTGCCCACACCACCCAAAATATTTTCACATACCACATTTATGTGAGATTATATCAAAATCCATTTTAAACTATAATGCATGTCGGACACACAGTACAGAATCATGATAAAACATATGAATGTGTATGATACAATGTATATTTTCATTTTTAATATCGTAAAAATGGATTATAGACAAATTCTCAATTAATAATTATGCTGGATATGCATTAAAATATTAATTAATGAATGAACATGTTTAACAAGTAATACTTGAAAATGAGAAAATTAACATTTATCAATCTGTATCAATTTATACAGAGGAGATCTTTCTCAACCAAATCATGCACGAACAATCTCCAGCCGTAGAAAATATCAAAATCAATGAATCACATCCCCGGTGGCGCCGTTTTTTGGTCTTTTGTAATCAATCAATAAATAAGGTAACGTAAATTCAGAATATCAGTGAGCTAGCATGAAGCATCTATGATTGTGGATCTTCAATTGCATTCTTCATATGGAGGAGCCCATTTAAGTTTTAACAGTGGCCAACTTTTATTGATCAATCATTAAACATGTTTGAAATGTTTTTATTCATCAATATATAATATAAATACAAACTGAAATTTTTAGTACTACTCAACTAAAATTTCCTAGTTTGACTTTCTAAAACTAAGACAGCTAATTAATTTAACTATGAATTTTTATATTTGTGTTTTTTTAATAATGTATAAATATATATCATGGTAAATCTAAACCATTTATATTACACTAACAAAAATATTTATTTAGTATAAATCAATTATCTAATTTAGATTAGTCTGACTTTAGAAATTATAATCAAGCCACAGTTTATTTCTTGTTTAACTGAAATTAAATATATTTAACTAAATTGAACTGTACTGAACTAATTTTAAAATTTAACATATATTAAAAATTAAAATTTAATGAAAAAATTATTGAACTGAACTAAAAAATAAGTATATATATTTAAACTGATTTTTTTTAAATATGCTTATTAACTGAATACAGAGGTACAGAAAAAGATAAGGTAAACAGGGAAGATTTAGTTGTAATAAAGGAAATATATGGGAGAGAATTGAATGGTGCTGGGAAGGAGTGAATTAATATGATGCTGTTGGTTGTCTTTTAACGTCAATTTCTTTTCTTGTTTTTTGATATAAACGTACGTCAATTTATTTTCTTGTTTTTTGATATAAACGTACGTCAATTTCTTTTGTCAAGTAAAATTTGCAAATCAAGCATTTTATTATTGATTAGTTTCTTGAATAAAAAGCTAGACCATTATTGATCAAAAAAAAAAGTTAGACCATTCATAATAATTTCTTAACTTGCAATTTCCTATTGATCAACACTTTTGATAATTAAGTAACAGCTACTATGAAAAATATTTCATAGTAGGAAATATATGGGAGAGAATTTTGTATTCTAGACCTTTTAGTATTGGTCTTCTGATCATCATTCAGTGTTTTTATGCTGGTCCTCTTGAATCATATGATCGATGCATGTGTTTCTTATTCGTTGGTGCATCAGATAATATATAAAAATGACTACAGTAGAAAGTCTCCTATGAAACCGTTCCATCAAATCTTATTGTGATACAGTATATTTGTAATACAGCGTAGAGAGATATAATACGTACATACCTGAAGGTGGAGACGGCGTTGAGGGCCAATATGTAATCGATTCTCCGTTTGATGTTCTTTGAGAATCGCCACAGAGGAGACATATATTCAACCGATCTTGCTTGCTATCTCTATATATAACTCATATGCTGAGATGATCACACCATGCATATATCCAGCTGGCAAACACACGCACACACGCAGTGATCGATCGAGTTGGTAATTTAGAGCTCTCGAGGCCGCCGGGGAATTAGAATGAACGATCTCTGGAGGTTAATTAAGAAGGCGGTTTAATTTGTACGATCGAACAGTGTTTTTAACAGTGCATGGTACTTTTGAAAGAATACAGGACAGGACAGAAACGGGGAAGCTTCGCTTGAGGTGCTGAGTAGACAAAACACGTGTGTCTTGTGGGACGTGTGCTATAGCTACTCAATTTCTGATATCGAGCTCACCCTTGTTTTCTTGATTCTTATATATGTATCCATGGTTTTTGGCTTCAAGAGGACCATTTAAACCTTGGCAATTGGCATGCATCATCTATATTATAGAGGAACCATCAATCGCAACTTACCTCTTGTTTTCATGTGCGAGCTTGCATTTTCCGATCGACACTTCCAAATTCTTTTCTTTAATTCTATCCCTTTTAAATTTGGATATACTCCTAAAATGAGTACACATATCCACTATCAGAAAATTGTAATCGAGTCAAATTCTACACAAAAGATTCATCTCACTTTCAAACACTCGTCTTTTCACTTTCAAAACTGATTTTTTACTTATTAACCATTCAGTAAAATCAAAGCACAATAATATGAACATGTCTCAATTGAGAATTTTTCTATTTACATTTACTCAATTACTGTATGCAAATCCATTTTTCGCTTGCGGGTCCAAAATGTACCATAATATCCCACATGTACCTTTGCATTTTGAGGCTTTTTTTGCCTTAATAATAATCAGGGCATTTTGGTAAAAGTAAATGGACATGCAAATATATAAAGGATTTTTCTAACGAGTGCTCATGGACACTTGTTAACATGAAAAGGTTTTATGGATTAACTTCTTTTTTTTGAAGCTAAGAAATTATATTTCAGGATTCTGGAAAACGTCAAGAAACGAATGACAAAAAACTCAGAAGAGTATCCCAAGTATTAGCTAACAAGGGGCTCGACTTCGCATAGTTCGCTAGAGCATGGGCAACAAAATTACAATCCCTCGGGACCCAGAAGGGACCCTCTAAATGATTCTGATCTAGCATAAATATGATTCGGTCAAGGACCGACTTACATAGACCGGGCAAGCCACCTCGCGTCGAACCATCTGCACAACCTGAATAGCATCACAGGTAACGCAAACTTGCGGCTAGTTAACAACTTCCGCTAGCAGCAGGGCTTCCTCTAGCGCCAATGTCTCAGCCAGTACAGGGTCCTGAACATGGGGAAATCTCCTGGTAGCTGCACGAAGGAAGACACCCTCTGTATCAAAAGCCACAGTACTGGTAACCGCTGAATCACCATCGATACCCACATCAAAGTAAATCCTGGTTCTTCCTTCTGGCGGCTGTAGTTATAATGATCCCGACAAAAGGGACTCTGAGACATCCTCCACCCATCTGCGAGCTTCCAAGAATCTCCTTCGACTAGACATAGTAGAGGCCACCATGATATCCGAACCAAGGTGGGAGTATTCGAAAACCTGGCGGTTCCGCTGAAACCAGATCCCATCACATACCGTAATAACGAGCTCATAGAATGCATCATTCTTCTCCCACAGCAGCTTCTGAAACCAAAGATCTCCCATAAGCTGCCCAACGGCCAACACCTCATTCAGAGCACCAGTTGAAATCAGATCCCATCACATACCATAATAACGAGCTCACAGAATGCATCATCCTTCTCCCGCAGAAGCTTCCGAAACCAAAGATCTCCCATAAGCTGCCCAACGGCCAACACCTCATTCAGAGCACCAGCTGCAGTCCAGGCTGCCCACGCATATGCACAATCAACAAAGAGGTGCCTGGTTGTGACTCCCTCTAACGAACAAAGTGCACATAACGGGGACACCTCAATAGTTCATCGCCTGAGATTCTCCACCGTGGATAATGAGTCTGAGCAGAGACACCAAGCAAAGTGTAGAGAAGATGGTGACACACAACTTCCAGAACCGACTCCAGAATCTCTTACTCTCCCCAAAACCCATGGCATTTAGATGGTGATGAGAAGATGAAGCCGAATTCTCAATCGCCACATGGTAAGCCGAGCGAACTGTAAAGACCCCAGACTGTGTGTAATGCCAGACCCATCTGTCAGCACGACCCATATTCTGCAACGGGATAGCCCTAATCACCTCCACATCAGCCCTATCAAAAGAGGCATCCAATACAGCACAATCCCACCATTCATTATTCACATCTATAAGATCAGAGACCCTGGTAATCGCCCCGGGTATATTCTCCGGATTCCGAATCCGAAATTCTCCATCCCTCGGCAACCAAGGATCATGACAAACACTCGTCGACCTGCCTCCTCCAATGGTTTTTCTCCCGCCTAAATGGATCAACTCCAGAGCCCCATGAATGCTTCGCCAACTCCATGAAGGTCTCGACCCAAGAGATGACGATGGTAGATCCCCATCCTCATAGTACTTCGCCTTTAGTACACTGGCAAGTAGGGAATGGGGCTGAGTGAGTAGCCGCCAAGCTTGCTTTTCAAGTAGAGCCGTGTTAAAAGCCTTTAGATCCCTGAATCCAAGCCCTCCTTTGTCCTTTGACCGAGACATCTTCTCCCATGCAACCTAGTGAATCTTTCTCTCATCCACCTTCCCATTCCACCAGAAATTGCTCAGAACAAGGGCGGGCCACCTCCAAAAAATTTAAAATTGCATATTATGCCCTTGTAATATTTTATGAATATTAAAATTTAGTATTATATTTTTAGTTATATTATGTTATGGCCCCCCTCAACCTTAATTTCTGGGTCCGCCCCTGGCTCAGAAGGCTATGCATCTCATCCACCATGGAATCCGGGATCCTGAAACAGCTCATAGTATAACTAGGGATGGTCTGGAGGACTGACTTTATCAGAATCTCCTTACCAACATTCGATATACTTTGCTCGCACCAGTCATCAACTTTCTGACAGATACTGTCCTTCAGGTACTGAAACACCTCCTGCTTCTTCCTCCCAATAGTAGAAGGCAACCCTAGATACTTCCCATGTGTCAGGGATTATCCTGTAGCGATCATCCCGTAGGAGCAAGCCCGTTCGATACCAAGACATCGTCATACATGGCCGCATCAACGGGCTCAGAAACAACCAATGGGCCCATACCCACTTAGGCCCTGTTTACTAGAGCTTATTTGTTGATGTACTGAACTGAACTGAATTCAACTGAACTGAACTGAAGTGAAAATTGATGTATTGACAAATAGAATCAGCGTAATTGAATTAACCTGAAGTTCTTCAAATTGCATTTTCACTGAACTGAACTGAACTGAATTGAACTGAACTGAACTGATCTACAGATAAGCTCTGGTAAACAGGGCCTTAGTATATAAGCCTCGAATCACAGGAGAGAGAAGGTAAGTTCACTTCTCTGACCATCTCAATACGAAATATCTCTGTACTAGCCACATACTAATTAGGGCGTTGGAGTGGGCTACGACACAACGCCACCCCGCCTAACCCCTGTCACCTTGTGCAGGAGACCGGAGAAGTGACCGGAAAGAAGACTACACATAGGGCAAATCCTTGCTCTGACATTGGCTCCGTCTGTGAGGATCTACTGTCAAAGGTTTAACGATTTTCACAACTCACGCACTCCGTAGATCATGGACGGAGAAGGCTCCGGTCAGGTCATGACTCATGTGACCGGCGGCCCTGTTACCGAAGATCCATGCCGCGATGAGGAACTAGTAACCATTGAAGATGTCGAGGACGAAGCAGACCTCGACAGCCCCTTAGCGGAGGCAGAACTCAGGAACGTTCGTTCTGGAAGGTCGAGCCAAAGAGAAGTCCATAATGCCTTCAGAGCCCTGCCGACTGATACCTCCCGAGTGGCCACCCCCGCCACTGGTCGGACCGAAACGCCAGGCGATGGTCCACGAAATTTGACCCGACAAGCGGAGGAATCCGATAACTCCGCATTATTGCACCAGGTGCTCACATCTCAGGCGGAGATGTCCCGGCAGCTACGCGACCTCCGCCAATCGCGTCAGTCTATTGCGGGGAAGGCCGCGTTAGCCAACCGAGTTGTCCCAACGCATTTATTTCCCAGCCTAGAAAGGGCGGTCACCGAAACTCAGGTAGAGCCCCAGGATCGGGAGGTAACGTAGGAGGGAACGCATGCCGCATCTAGCCGGAGTCGCAGTCGCCCTAGGGACAGAGCACCCGGGATGATGAAGCGGATTCCCGAGGTGGCCATTCTCGAGAAGGAGCGACCGGGCGGGGCGATGACTGGAACCGGGCCTATGTACATCCACCCAGGGTGAAACCTCGTATAGCGGCACGGAATAGGTTGTCGGTCCCCTACGATGAACGGGAACAAGACGCCAGAGGCTCGCCTTTCACAGAGAGGGTTTTACAGTTCGCAGCTGACCTGTAGTTGAGAATTCCACTCAATTTAGGAATGTATGACGGGACCACAGACCCAGCTGATCTCAAATCACAGTAGATAGAGGGTAAGTTCACTTCTCTGACCATCTCATTACGAAATAGCTCTATACTAGTCCCATACTAATTAAGGCGTCGGAGCGGGCTACGGCACAACGCCGCCCCACCTAACCCCTATCACCTTGTGCAGGAGACCGAAGAAGTGACCGGAAAGAAGACTACACATAGGGAAAATCCTTGCTCTGACACCATGTGAATCCACCTGCGGAATACTCAAAGCATCGCAGATATCCGTCCTCACCGCAGCGTCAGTATTCGGACTGAATAAAATCCCCTATTTCTCCACATTAATCCTCTATCCCGAAATATTCTCATACAGAGTCAATGCCCAATGGATTCGTCTAGCCTCCTTCACTGATGCTTTCCCAAATAGCAGTGTATCATCTGCAAAAAATAAGTGGGAAATGACTGGACCGGAGTCCCATGTATCCGCCCCGCGCTGGCAAGGTCCGTCAGCAGCATGGAGAGCACCTCTGAACAAATAATGAACAAATACGGGAAAAGTGGATCCCCCTAGCGAATGCCACGACCTGGAGAGAGCTGACCAAACTCTTCCCTGTTAAGGATGAAGGAAAATCTAACCGAAGCCAGACATTACTGAATGCGAGAGACAAAAACAGCAGGAAATCCCAACTTCGTCAAGGTCTGAATCACAAAGCTCCACTCAATCCTATCAAAAGCCTTGATCATGTACAATTTAATGTTCATAACACCTATTGCACCCACCTTCTTCTTCAGAGTATGGTGCACTTCATGGGCAATAAGGACATTATCCGAGATCAACCTTTCGGGAATAAAAGCAAACTATGATGGTGATATGATATCATCCATTACAGGACGGATTCTATTAGCCATGACCTTGGATGCCAACCTATACGCTACATTACACAGACTTATCAGACGAAACTGTGTAATACGGTCAGGGAGATACACCTTCGGAAGGAGAACGATGTGTGTGTAATTCATTCTCGGGTCCAACACACCATCGTTTAGGAAATCCAGCACAAATTTGATAACATCATACTTAATAACATGCCAAAAATTCTGGTAAAAGATAGGACTCATACCATCAAGACCCAGCGATTTCAATGGATGTATCTGTTTTATCGCCTTGGCTATATCCGCCTTCGTGAACGGTCTCGAAATCTCTCTGCCATCTCCGCGGTAACCTTCACCGGAAGCCTATCTAAAACTTGTTCCATATGTTCTGGGTCAAAATAATCCATAATAATACTCTCCATGCCTTGTGCATCAGTTCGAAGCTCATCTCTCTCATCCCTGAGCCCCAAAATCCGATTCCTGGACCTTCGATTAGTAGCAAAGCGGTGAAAGAACCTGGTATTTTTGTCTCCTTCTCTGTACCAGTGTTGCTTCGTCCTTTGCTTCCACTTGATACTCTCAGCCTCCTGTAAGAAGTTATATTGTTGCTTCAGCTCTGCTAGCTCAGCCACCACATCAGGCGATAAGACTTCATTTTCTTTCTCATGGATAGCTTGTTTCATTTTCTCCAACTCCTTGTCGTTCACTGAAAATGCTTGTCTGCTCCAGTGAACAAGGCCAACCGAAAAATTCTCAAGCTTGTCGGGTAGCTCAATAGTCTCATCAGCCGCCCAAGATTCTTCAATAACCCGCTGGAAATCATCCTTCTTGATCCAAAAGGCCTCGAATCTGAACCTCTTCTTCTTCCGGCTTCTGAGAGTTCTCGGATCCCTTTCCCTCAGTTGCACATGCAAAGCCATATGGTCAGCCATATGGTCAGATGACTCCATCGAAATAGATGATCTCGAAGACCATGGAAACACCTCGGCTGCCTCCTGATTCCAAGTTGCCCGATCTAACCGTCCCCCTGTCTTCGCCCATCTCCGAAGATTCTCCTGCATGTAAAGTATGAGCCCCCATAACCATCAAAATTCATTCCAAACAAACTGCAGTGTCTCAACGCATCCCGAAAACACTCAATATGCCATTCCGCTCTTGGCCCAGCCCCGTCGAACTCATTCTGGACCAGTACTTCATTAAAGTCACCAAGGCATAACCATGGAACATTATCAGACTGTCGGGGCGAATCTGTCGCCTTTCTCAAAAGATCACCGAAACCCTAGTTCCGGAGAAGGGTGGTCGGGTGGACCTTATGCGAGAGGGACGGGACCAGAACTGGGGCCGCGCGGCTTAGAAGGAAAACCTCGGGATGACCAGCCCCGCCATGGGGGAAAAGGCGAAAAAGCATCATCGGAGTTTACTGCTCCGATGCTCCGGAAACCGGGGCCGGTGAAAATCAAAGAGCTTCCCACCCCGGACCCGGACTGGGTATTCAAACTCGCTGAGGAGAAAAAGAGGGGAAAGATGAAGGTGGTGGAAGGGGAAGATATGGAGACGGGTACGATGGATTGGACAGAACCGTTTATCCCAGTCGCATCGGCTATCGGGAACGAGGAGACAAATGAAGTGGAGACAATCATGGTTGTAGAGATGCCCCGAGAGGAGACCATACAGAATAAGGAGTACACATGCATGGTCAATATCGGGGATGGGCTAGAGCAGCGACGGGAAGAGAAAGTGGATGCCGAGGATGGTAGAAAGGAGCACGAACAAGCTATGGTTTTTTCGGCAACGGCAACCGCAGCGACGCCGCCGAGGGGGTGGTTAATTCAGAATCGATCAGCCCCCTAAGGCCATTCTTGGTTCCTGTCCAAGTGAACCTAGATACCCCGGGTCGTATGCTAGAAAAACACAATGAGAAACTGAATAAGAATAAAGATGGACCGGGCAGAGGTGTGCGAGGAAGAGGTCGCGGTCGTGGAAGGGGCCGGAGTGGAGGTGAAACGAGGGACGGAGTTGGTGGAGTTCCGAGTGACAAAGGTGGTGCCGAGCAGGGTTCGGCAAAACGTAAGCTCGAGATGGTGATCGAGGCAAGAAACGAGAGTGAAAACTCGGGAAGCAAGAAACTTAAGGCAAGCGAGGTGTGCACTGTTCTGGAGGAGACTGCTAACACTATTCAGGCGGAGACTGGCGAGGTCCAGTCCCGCCAAGAGCCATGAGTCTACTCAGCTGGAACTGTCGAGGGGGCCTGAGGGACTCGGCTTCTAAGACAGTTCAGGAACTGCGTGCTCTGGTGTGCCTAAAATCTCCTTTAGTTATTTTTCTTTGCGAAACAAAATGCTCTAGTTCTTTCATTAATCGTTTAAAAGTTCAGTTGAATTATGATGGTGTAGCAGTAGATGCCCAAGGTCAGTCCGGTGGCTTAGCTATGCTGTGGAAAAAACAAATAAAAATAGAATGACGGTCTTCTTCTTTTTATTACATTGATGTTTTGGCTTATATTTCTAATGTAAAGTTGCGGATCACTGGAGTGTACTATGAACCGAACCCAAGTCTAAGACAACATGCTTGGATCCGGTTCCGTGAGCTGGCAGGAGGGGAGGATGTTCCATGGCTCTACATGGGCGACTTCAACGAGGTGCTGGCTCAGGAGGAATTTGATGGGAGAGCGCCGCGGTCTGAAAGGCTAATCGAAAAATTTCGAGAGGCCTTGAGACACTGCGGCTTGATGGAGGTTCAGGATGAAGGTTATGAGAACTCACGATTTACCTATGTCAGAATCCGGAGGGGAGAACCGACAGTGAAGTCGAAGCTGGACAGGGCCACGGGAAACCAGGCTTTACTGAATGCTTTTCTGTGGTCATCAAGCAGCACACTGGCTATGCCGACTTCAGACCATATGGCGCTGCTAATTCAGTTTAGGCAGAGGGACCCCTCAGTAAACAGACACAGAACGAAGATGCGTTACAGATTTGAGGCATTCTGGGTAAAGTCAGAGGAGTGTGAGGTTCAAATCAAAGAATCATGGAGTGATGAGAACATCCATTTGGCGGATAAGTTGGAACATTGTGCAGTGGGGCTTATGGATTGGAGCCGAAGGTCTTTTCCAGCTAGCGCCAAGAGGATAGAGGAACTGAAGAAGATGATCCATGCAATGGAGAATGCGGATTCAGCAGTATTGGACCATGATGAGCTATTTTCCCTACGTCAGGAATACAGCATTTTACAGGAGGCAGAAGGCATCAAATGGAGACAAAGAGCGAAACAACACTGGTACCGTGAAGGGGATCGCAATACCAGATTCTTCCATCGTTTTGCAAGCAATCGTAAGGCGAGGAACCAGATAGCAGGCCTCATGGATACAACACAGGCTCTTAAAACAGACGTGGATAGCATGGAGTGGATCATAGTGGACTACTTTGGAGGACTCTTCTCATCTTCCAACCCGGATGAGAGAAAGATGGCACAGGTATTGGATCGAATGCTGAGGAAGGTCTCTCAGGACATGGCGGACAGCTTGTCGAGGCCTTACATGGAGGCGGAGGTGTCAAAGGCTAAGAAAAATATGCATCCACTAAAGACCCCTAGGCCAGAGGGTATGAGTCCTATCTTTTTTCAGAAATTCTGGCATATAGTTAAGAGAGATGTAGTTGCTTGTGTGCTGGATTTTTTGAATAAAGGTGATTGGAGCCCAAGGATGAACTATACCCATATTGTCCTCTTGCCAAAAGTATAGCAGCCAGAACTCATCACTCAGTTCAGGCCTGTAAGTTTGTGCAATGTGGTGTATAGACTGGCTTCGAAGGTGGTGGCGAATCGAGTCAGGACGATTATTGGGAGTGTTATCTCGCCATCACAATCGGCTTTCATCCCAGGAAGGCTGATTACAGATAATGTCCTTGTGGCTCACGAGGTCCACCATGCGATGAAGGTGAAGACGAGTGGACGAAGGGGAGAGATGAGTATCAAGCTAGACATGAGTAAAGCTTTTGACATAATTGAATGGAAGTTTGTGACGAAGACATTGGAGAAGATGGGATTCCCACCATCCTTCATAGCTACCATCCATCAGTGTCTGTCATTAGTCCAATTCTTTTTTATCCTAAATGGAGAGGAGTTCGGGCAGCTCTCGCCTCAGAGGGGAATCAGGCAGGGGGATCCCCTCTCCCCATACCTGTTTATCATATGCTCGGAGGTGCTATCTATGCTGCTTTCGGATCTGGCAGACGTGGGAAGGATCAAAAGAGCTTGTGCATCACCGTTTGGGCCGAGAATTTCTCATTTATTCTTTGCAGATGATACACTACTGTTCGGGGAGGCATCAGTGGAGGAGGCTAGCAGGATACATTGGGCACTGACTCTGTATGAGGCGGTTTCAGGCCAGAAGATCAACGTGGATAAATCGGGGGTGCTTTTTAGTCCGAACACATCCAGGGAGCTCAGACCGAGGATATGCGATGTGCTGAAAATCCCTGAGGTGGAGTCTCATGGGAAGTATTTGGGGCTGCCTACGGTGATAGGGAGGAAGAAGGGCGAGATTTTTCAGTCGATTAAGGATCGAATCAGGCAGAAGATAGATGGATGGAACGAGCAGAACCTATCGAAGGCAGGGAAGGAGATAATGATTAAGTCTGTGCTTCAGGCTATTCCGAGTTACACCATGAGCTACTTCCAGTTACCAGGTTACATGGTGGAGGAGATACATGGCCTACTCAGCAACTTTTGGTGGGGTGGCTCTTCATCGGAAAGAAAGATTCCTTGGGTCGGATGGAAAAAGATGGCCCGATCGAAAGGAAATGGAGGATTGGGTTTTAGGGATATTGGTGCTTTTAATCAGGCTCTTCTGGGAAAACAGTCATGGAGGCTACTTACAGAACCAGGGTCGCTTCTTGCTAGGGTGATGAAGGCGAAATACTATCGCAATGGAGACCTCCTGGCGTCGGACTTGGGATCGCGGCCATCTTGGGCCTGGAGGAGCATCCATGGATCACTGGAGTTGATTAGGATGGGGGCGAGGAGATCGATAGGCTCAGGAATGCAAACATCGATATGTAATGACCCATGGATGCCAAGGGAGGGGAACTTCATGATTCATGATCCCCTACATATCCTGGGACATTTGCTCAGGGTGGCTGATCTGATTGATGAGGATACCAGGTGGTGGAAGATGGGACTAGTGGAGGAGGTGTTTACGAGAGAGGAGGCGGAGCTGATTAGGGGAATGCCACTTAGCAATCTGAGCTCATCGGATAAGTGGATATGACATTTTTCGAACCAGGGGAAGTACACGGTTCGTTCGGCTTATCACACTGTGGTGGAGGCGAGGCAACTGGCTCAGACTACACCGGCGGCCTTACATGCAGAGAGTCCGGCATTTTGGGGCCGCTTCTGGAAGTTCAGGGTTCCGAAACGGGCGCTGCATTTTGCATGGAGACTTTGCAGGGATTCTCTCCCGACGGTCTCGAACTTGAGGCGGCGAGGAGTGGAGGTTGCTTCGACATGTCCGTTCTGTATGGAGGAGGAGGATTCGACGGCTCACCTATTCTTTGAATGTGAATATGCTAGAGCCGTGTGGGGAACAGTCAACCTGATGCACAAGGTTGATGATGCGATGGAGCCGAGGGGAGATGCTTGGTTCAGGAAGATTCTGAAGGACGGGGATGATGAATTCTATTGCCTCGTGGTGATGGTCTGTGATGGGATTTGGTTTCAGCGGAACAAAAGGATATTTGAGCAGACTCAGTTGGCAACCAACGTCATTGCTGCAGGGGTGGTGGCCAACTTGAGGAACTACAGGAGTGCTCAGAAATGGAGAGAAGAACTATCCAGCTCATTGTTGCCGCCGACTCCGTTGAGGCCACCGGATCCAGGTATTCAGATTAACTTTGACGCTGGAATCCTGAATGGGGACGCAGGGGTGGGAGCGGTTGCACTAGATGAGTCCGGACAATTCCTACGAGCAGTGGCAAGGAGGATCCCGCACGTTAGTGATCCGGCCTTGGCGGAATGCTTGGCCCTGGAGGAAACGCTAGTGTTGGCAAGGGATATGAACCAGCCGGTGGTGAAGCTGGTGGGGGACGATCTGCATGTTGTCCAGATGGTGCACCAAGAAGTAGATTGTTCGGTGAATTGTCTGGAAACAGTTCTTAGGATTCGAAGTCTGCTAGAGAATAACACTTGGTTGGGACCTTATTGGGTACCCCGTAGTCAGAATTTTATAGCTCATTCTCTGGCCATTCTCGAGAAGGAGCGACCGGGCGGGGCGATGACTGGAACCGGGCCTATGTACATCCACCCAGGGTGAAACCTCGTATAGCGGCACGGAATAGGTTGTCGGTCCCCTACGATGAACGGGAACAAGACGCCAGAGGCTCGCCTTTCACAGAGAGGGTTTTACAGTTCGCAGCTGACCTGTAGTTGAGAATTCCACTCAAACTATGCTAAGTCGAACCCCCTTCTGTATGATTCTTGGGTTTCACCCCCGAGTTTCTTATCATTCGTTTCTGGACGATTTCCAGAACCTTGAAGTTGAATGAAAGTATTACATTTTTCAAAAAAAAAAAAAAACAATTTTTGGCATGAATATCTAACTTTCTAATAATATTGAATTATTGATGATCAGTTTCCTCCAGAAGCCCAAAACCAAAAATGATATTCAGAAGCCGGCCCAAAGCCTTTATCAACCCATCCCCAAGCGACCGTCGGGCATTCAAAAATAATTCAGAAATGTTGTTGACACGGTAGCAGTTCCCGGTCCACACAAACGTGGGCAAACAAAGAGGACAAAAATTAACGCATGCCATTTCTCCCTCACTCATCTCAGGCGCCAGGCGGTGCTCTTCTTCAAGGACACAGAACGAAAGGCCAGATTATCTCCCACACTGCTGCAATCTCGCCGTTGATTCTCCGGTAAAGTTCAATCTCATTATGCTCAGATCAACATATTCGATTCAATTTTGAAAAGACTGTTTCGGATCGATATTTTTTGTTTCCTGTCATTGATCATGCCGCCTTCCACTTTATCTATGATTCGTTTGAGATTAGGTTTAATATCTCCGGTTGAATTCACTGTGATATAGTAGTGATATTCATGGCAATATTGTTGGCATATTTGACTTACTACTGTAATTGTTGGGCAATGGGGATTAACTTTTAATCTTTTTGAAGATAAATATCTTGATGTAAGTGTGTAATTTGGTACCCTATTTCGAATAGATGAATAGTATCATCAATTTAGTGCATAATTTACTGCACTTGTTGGAGTTTAGCTTCTGCCTATGAAGGTATCAGCTGGTCTTGTCTTTTCGAATGACTCCAATGTATGGAGTAGTTCTCTGAATTGTTACTCCCCACATGTATATATTTAAAAATATTGGCTAGGAATACCCTAACATTGAGGACTGAGTAGGTTAAATCAGTAAATGGTGTGCTTTTCTGTGATAGCTGATGAGATATTGTGTTTCCTCTTCCGAACTGAATACATGCACTATGCAGAAATAATATTCCTCTCTTCCACACAAAAAGTCTTGTTTCTATGCCCATTTGAGTTTGAGAAACACAATTATTCTTGTGGAATAAAGAGGTATCCTTTTTATAAAATATCCCATGGTTTTGGTTATAGTTCTGTAGATATCTTAACCCTGACAGTTATAGATTTCTCCACAGGTTTGTGCTTTGTCGAATGATTGCAAATGAGTTAATCATCAATCTACAATAGCTACTGATAGGCATCTTATTGAGTCCCAGAACAATGTGGAATTTTGCATCCAAATGTATAGCAGGGAGCGTTCGTGTCAGGAATGATCCTCATAGGCCCACTCAGGATGCTATGGATTTCTCTGATGATGAAGCTTCTTCAACTACTAGTAGAGATACGGGATTGGATTGCCCGATATGCTGGGAATCCTTCAACATTGTGGAGAATGTGCCCTATGTGTTATGGTGTGGCCATACACTTTGTAAGAACTGCATCTTGGCACTGCAATGGGCTGTTCTGAAGTTTCCAACTTTGCCTATCCAGCTTCCACTCTTCATATCATGCCCCTGGTGCAACCTACTATCCCTTCGGTTAGTTTACAAAGGAAACCTCAAGTTCCCTAGGAAAAACTTCTTCCTTCTCTGGATGCTTGAGAGCATGAATGGTGACAGAGTGAAGTCCCATTCTTCTGCCTTATGTGGGGATCCTCAGACACTCTGGTCAACGAGTGGGAGAACATTTCCAAACAACACTACAAGCCACTCTAACATTTGGAGAGGGCATCACTCGGAACCTTCTGGATCAATTCGTGGGCAAAGCGCTGTTGATATGAACATAGCTGCATCAGACAGACTGCGTGCTTCAGTTCAAAACTCCCTGCTGTTTTTCTTTCATCTGACAGCTAAGTTTCCTTTGGTGGTCATGTTTCTCTTAATCATCTTATATGTGATTCCTGCCAGTGCTGCCATTCTGTTTGTGTACACACTGATTACACTTCTGTTTGCTCTCCCGTCTTTCCTGATTCTGTATTTTGCGTACCCGAGTTTGGATTGGCTGGTTAGGGAAATAATCACTTGAGTACGAGGTTTGCACTTCTCTATGATCACCCGATATTAGTCGACTCTACTGCTACTGTCATTACCACCACCCGAGAGGCTGCTGATGTGCAGTGTTTCGGTTATGGTTATTATTAGTTTTCTCCATTTGAGTCTTCATTCACCATGGAGTGAATGGATGACATTGTGTTTACTTAGTAGCGTGCTCGGTGAGCAGGAACATTAAGTTGGAGCTGATTGTATTTCTTGTTTTCATGTACCTATTTGTGAAGAAGGATGTTGATTTGTTAATCAAAGTTGTTTCTTCAGTTTTACTTTTGATCTGATTTTGTTCATTTTCTAGAAAATCATCAAGATTGGTATCAGCCTGTCAGGCTATCAGCCAAATGATCTTAGCCGTAGGATTTGTCCTGATATATTTGTGGCCCAGATAGCATCTGGAAATGATAAAGTATAAAACGTTAACCACAACTTCATAGTACAGTTCTTAGTTTCTTCTTCTTCTTCAGAACAAAAAATGGTGGGAGCGGTAAAGCTTCTCCCAGCAAAACCTTCAGTATTACTACATAACTCATCACTGTTAGAACTGAATTCTAGTGCTTTTCTGAATGGATCACCTGTAAAAGTAAATGGTTTGTCCGTGCCACTGAAACCAAGAAGAATTAAGGAAATCAACCTCGTAATTGCCTCTGCAAACTCAAACACTGTCAGCAGCGGTGGCGGGCGGTTCTACATCAACTTCACCGGGTTTCCATTCCCTCTTGGTCCTTTTCTTAATCGGCAAACAACTCGAACCGAGGTTAGTCATTTCATTTCCAGCCTAATTGGAAGCTTTTTCTTGATGTCAAATTGTCAATTTGGAGCAGTTTCTAATTGTAATATGTTAGTGACTCAATGAATTTCAGGCTGTGAAAGATTCCATATGGCTGTTCGAGCAAGAACAGGCTTTGGGTTTCAGCAGTGTGTCAACAAACATCAGGATGACCATTATCAAGCTTAAATCTGGGGGACTCTGGGTGCATGCACCAATTGCTCCAACAGAAGAATGCATTCAGGTATTCATGAATCGAATTGAATAGGTTTTTTATCTCATTCAGAATATGCTCATTGATTGACGTTTGTTTTTTCGATCTTTCCAGCTTGTGAAGGAATTAGGGGCTCCTGTTGAATACATTGTCCTGCCTACGTTCGCATATGAGCATAAAATATTTGTCGGTCCATTTTCAAGAAAATTCCCTTCTGCTCAGGTATGGGTGGCACCAAGGCAATGGAGCTGGCCTATAAACTTACCTCTTGAGTTTTTTGGGATTTTCCGTGCCAAAACGTTAGTTAATGATGATCTGTCTACTCCGTGGGGTGATGAGATTGAGCAGAAAGTCTTGAGCTCTCCTGAAGTCGGTATGGTATATTAATTCCCCGACTAGTTTTGTTTCCACCTGCTCTATCTCCATGAACTTCCATCATTTGTTATTGTGGATATTCAGGAATTGGACCATATGTGGAGGTAGCGTTCTATCATAAGCGTTCAAGAACACTTCTGGTGACAGATGCTGTGATATATGTTCCAAGGCAGCCTCCTCAGTGCATCAGCAAAGAATCGTTATTATCATCTGCGAAAAATGGCTTGGCAGTCAAAGTTCTCAGCAAAGGGAGGGAAGTACCCAATGAGCCTGTGGTTGATAACGCTAGGAACCGGCAAAAAGGTAAATCCTACCTAAACAGTTGTGCACTTAAGGCTTTTGATGCATTTGTTTGAAAGTGGATGTTTAATAACACAGGGTGGGAAAGAATGGTTCTCCAGATATTGTTTCTTGGTCCATCTAATCTCTTAGAGCCGAAAGCGAGCTTTGAACAAATGTCTGGAAAGTTGATTGTTTCTCCCATTGTGAAAACATTAGTCTTCTGCAAAGTTCCTGAAAAGGTAAAATAGCTGTTCTTCTGAACTTTAGTTACTTGATGTTGTTCAAATGGATGGCTTGATTTGCATTCTTGTTTAGGTGAGAGACTGGATAGATAGCATAACCCGGGACTGGAGATTCAAGAGAATAATCCCGGCTCACTTTGCTGGTCCGATAAACGCGAGCACATCAGATTTCTTGGCAGCATTTGCATTTCTCGATGACCTTCTGGGAGAGCGCTATGTTACTCGCCCTTCCCTTTCCTTCCTCTTCACATCACTGTTGGGTAAGGCGGCGAGTTACTTCCCGCCTGATGATATGAGGACATTATCTTCTCTGGACGATTTCTTGGTTGCAGTTGGAGCAGTGAAGAAGACTGTATCTGGGCGTAAAAGAAGATGATCAAAGTAAATGTTGCAAGTTTGGAAGTTGTAGCCTCTTTGATATACTTCTGAAAAATTGTATCTAAGCTTTACAGGCTTATACTGATATAGAGAATGCTAGAAACTGATTGTTGAAAATGCTTACAAGACCTTCACTTTCCTTCCTCTCTCAAATCAGTAATACTTCTCCTCCTCCTCCTTTCTAAGTATATCCTCCAAATCCAGGTTTCCTTCTGTATTTGTTTTCCTTCTCCAAAAACATTTTGACTTGGATTATACTTAGCTCATCGGGCTTCATAATCTTTTTGGAACTCGGCCTCTAATCTTTATTGCTAGTAGTATCTTTCTATCGTGACCGAACGATCCTGGGTTGTGTTTAACGTAACTTATAATTTACCTTGCTTATAATAATAATATTTTTTAGTATAAACTGTCAAAATATTTTATTATAAAAGTAAAAGACCAAAAGCATTCTCACAGTGTTTCAAAATAAATACATATAGGTTATATTTGCTTATAAATACCTCTTATATTCTCTTTTAAATTGTTTTATTTTCTTTATATGGTCACGCTTTCGATAATAGAACAATCAATTATATTGACACCTTTGCAAAATGAAGATTTTACTATGTATATTATAAATGGTGAAATATTTGCTAAGCATAACAATTAACTAATATTTCTATGGTTTCGTGTTATATTTACTCTACCTAAAAATGATTGACATTTGATAATTTGACGTTATATCTCCTAGTACATTTGTGCCCTCCAAACAAACTTCTTAACCTTCAAAATAAAACAAACTTCTTAATGATTTTTGATGAAAAGAATATAAACAATTATGCAATTTAGAAATTTAGAAATTCTATATTTGTTACCAATTTACCAAGCTTTTAGATGTTTACCTTTTCCCTCCTTGATTTAGACATTTTTTGCGGGCACTAAAGGTTCTAGAACCATCCATTCATGTAGACTCCTTTTTCAAATTGTGTTCGGTTTCAATACACAATTCCTCTCCAAAAAGGAGACATAGAATCAATCCATCCCTATATATACCCTGCCACAGCCCTCACAATTCACAAACAATATGGCTTCTCAAACCGAATCGAGAGGCACCAAGCGTGACTTCAGCACGGCGATTCTTGACCGGAAAAAGTCGCCGAACCGGCTCGTCGTCGATGAGGCCGTCAACGATGACAACTCCGTCGTCGCTATGCACCCAAACACCCTGGAAAAGCTCCAGCTTTTCAGAGGCGACTCCGTCCTTCTCAAGGGCAAGAAACGAAGGGACACCATCTGCGTTATCCTCGCCGACGACACCTGCGAGGAACCTAAAATCAGGATGAACAAAGTTGTCCGGTCAAACCTCCGGGTCAGGCTCGGCGACGTTGTTTCAGTGCACCAGTGCCCGGACATCAAGTACGGGAAGCGCGTCCACGTCCTTCCGATTGACGATACAATTGAAGGGGTTACCGGAGACCTTTTCGAAGCTTTTCTCAGGCCGTATTTCGCCGACGCATACCGTCCCGTCCGGAAGGGAGATCTCTTCCTCGTACGTGGTGCGATGAGATGCGTGGAGTACAAGGTTGTCGAAACAGATCCGGCGGAGTATTGCATTGTCTCTCCCGATACAGAGATCTTCTGCGAGGGAGAGCCGGTGAAGAGGGAAGACGAAGACCGGTTGGACGAAGTCGGTTATGACGATGTCGGTGGAGTGAGGAAACAGATGGCCCAAATCCGTGAACTGGTGGAGCTGCCGTTAAGGCATCCGCAGCTGTTCAAATCAATCGGCGTTAAGCCGCCGAAGGGGATCCTTCTCTATGGACCGCCGGGAACCGGGAAGACTTTGCTAGCCAGAGCGGTGGCGAATGAGACTGGAGCTTTCTTTTTCTGTATCAACGGGCCGGAAATCATGTCGAAGATGGCCGGAGAAAGTGAGAGCAACCTGAGGAAAGCTTTTGAGGAAGCGGAGAAGAACGCACCGGCGATCATCTTCATTGATGAGATCGATTCCATTGCTCCAAAGAGAGACAAGACTGGCGGAGAAGTTGAGAGGAGAATCGTCTCGCAGTTGCTGACTCTCATGGATGGACTTAAAGCACGTGCTCATGTTATCGTCATGGGAGCTACCAACCGTCCCAACAGCATCGATACTGCACTTCGGAGGTTTGGAAGGTTCGACAGAGAAATCGACATCGGAGTTCCTGATGAGGTTGGCCGGCTCGAGGTTCTCAGAATCCACACCAAGAACATGAAGCTGGCAGAAGATGTCGACCTGGAAAGAGTCTCGAAGCACACGCACGGCCACGTCGGCGCCGACTTGGCGGCGCTCTGCACAGAGGCGGCGCTGCAATGCATCCGGGAAAAGATGGACGTGATTGATTTGGAAGAAGAATCAATCGACGCGGAAATCCTCAATTCCATGGCCGTGACAAACGAACACTTCCAAACCGCACTCGGAACCAGCAACCCGTCGGCTCTCCGGGAAACCGTGGTCGAGGTTCCGAACTGCAGCTGGGAGGACATCGGCGGTCTGGAAACCGTCAAGCGCGAGCTCCGAGAAACCGTCCAGTATCCCGTCGAGCATCCCGAGAAGTTCGAGAAGTTCGGGATGTCGCCGTCGAAGGGCGTCCTCTTCTACGGCCCGCCTGGGTGCGGTAAAACCCTCCTCGCGAAAGCCATCGCCAACGAGTGCCAGGCCAACTTCATCAGCATCAAAGGCCCCGAGCTGCTCACGATGTGGTTCGGGGAGAGCGAGGCGAATGTCCGAGAAATCTTCGACAAGGCTCGCGCTTCTGCCCCGTGCGTCCTCTTCTTCGACGAGCTGGATTCCATCGCTACGCAGAGAGGAAACAGCGTCGGAGACGCCGGCGGCGCCGGCGACAGAGTGCTGAATCAGCTCCTGACTGAGATGGACGGGATGAACGCCAAGAAAACCGTTTTCATCATCGGCGCTACAAACAGGCCTGACATCATCGATCCCGCGCTTCTCCGGCCGGGAAGACTCGATCAGCTCATCTACATTCCGCTCCCTGATCTAGAATCCCGGCTCCAGATCTTCAAGTCCGTCCTGAGGAAATCTCCGGTGTCTAAAGACGTCGACTTGAGGGCCCTAGCTGAGTACACTCAGGGATTCAGCGGAGCTGATGTTACAGAGATTTGCCAGCGGGCCTGCAAGTATGCCATCAGGGAGAACATCGAGAAGGATATCGAGAGGGAGAAGAGAAGGAATGCTGCAGGCGAGATGGAGATGGAGATGGAGGAGGAAGATGAGGTTTCTGAGATCAAGGCAGCTCACTTTGAGGAGTCGATGAAGTTTGCACGAAGAAGTGTGAGTGATTCTGACATTCTCAAGTACCAGTCCTTTTCTCAGACGCTGCAGCAGTCTCGTGGATTTGGCTCTGAGTTCCGGTTCGCCAATACCGCTCCTGCTGCGGGTACCGGTACTGATCCCTTTGCAACCAATGCCGGTGCTGCTGCTGATGAAGATGATGATCTTTATAGTTAGGCTGTTAGTGCATGATCTTTATGAGTGTTTTTGAATGATTTTAATTTTTGTGGAATAATATAATAATACTCTTTTTTTAACAAGATGTGTTGTGATATTTATATTTTGAGATATCAAATTGACAAAGTCATACTATTTAGATGATGGTGATTTGTCAAACTCAAATATGGTGAAATCATAGCCAAAAGTTTCTAAACATTGTGTAGTCACTTAGGCCCTGTGTGGTTCACAAGTTTTGGTTTGGATTTTGGTTTTGGTTTTGCCCAAAACTCAAAACCTTGTTTGTTTCGTTCAAGGTTTTGGTTTTGGTACAAAAAACCAAGTTTTGATAAGGTTTTGAATTTTTATTTTAAATAATTTTATTTCATCATTTGTATAAAATTAGAAATGATAAAATTAGGACAAATATAAAGTAGACTAATTATATTTTATAAAATAAGATAAGATTTATATAAGATAAGATTTTTTTATAATAAAAATAAGTTTTTTTATAAATTATTTTATTACATAAATGATAAATAGAAGTGTTATTGAAAGTTGATTAATTCATGTTAAAATATTGTAAACATTACAAGTCTGATAAAACTAAATATGTTATAATAAATTTTGATCATTTATTATTTTAATACTTATATTAAATTTAAAACTATATAGTATTTGAATTGGTTGGGGCAAAAATTTTTATCCAAACTTTTAAAAATGATTATGATCCAACCTGATATAAAGTGACTATACAAAATATTATTCGACCTAATCCAATATATCAATTTTTTTATTAATAAAATATTATGAATGACTAAGTAAATTAAATGTCATGCGAAATTTTTAATCCAAAACATGAATTATAAAACTAATAAAAACGTATAAAATAATAATTAATTAAAAACCCAAAACCCAAAACCCTCCAACCACACAAGGTTTTGCCCAAAACTGATTTTAAGCAAAACCAATTCTAAAACCAGATTTTGCTCAAAACCCAAAAACCAAAACCAAACGAAACACACAGGGCCTTAACACTTTTAGGGTGGGTGGTGGTTTGTTCGTCATGTGTAATAAAAATTAAGTGAATTCTAAATTTCAAACTTATTCGAGTAAGTTACCATGTCTTTTCAACTTTCAAGTAATTAGAAGTGATGAATGACAATTGAATATTGATCATGATTTGATAAAAATTAAAGAGGAGTTTATGAATTGAGTAACTCAAGAGTTTGGACTTCATTTTTTTGATGTACACATAAATAAAGTTTATTTCAAGAGTTCAACATGACATATTTGTTTGTAAATTTTCTAATAAGAAAAAAAAAATATGTTAAACAAATTGTTTTAGTATTTGAAAATATTTATGAAGACAATCCTTTAATCATTAACTACATTATTAAATTGATATTTGATAAACTAGATAGATATAACCGATTGTCACCATCATACCTTTAAAAATAACAAGCTTTCTAAATTCCGATACAAACGTGACTACTTGTAATTAGCATCCTTACAAATAAATATGACGCATTAACAATAACAGCATATAATTTTACCAAGCAAAATTCACTACATATGGGATAATAATTATGACGCGATATATACTAGGAAAAAGACCCGTATACGTCCCATTCTGTATTAAGGTTACGTCACTTTCTCTGTTTTTCTCGTTTCTAAAAGCCAGATTCTTCTTCTTTCTTTCTTTCTTTCTTTTTACAACCAACAAACAAACGCGCTAACTCACACCAAAAGCCTTCCCCAACTTTCCCTCTTTCTTGAAAACCCCAGAGAAATCTCAAAAATAAAGATTGATGGCGAAAAGTTGTTGCTCCCACGATTGCTGCAACACGCAGTAAGACTTTCGGCGCCCTTTCTCTTCTCCCTCATTTCGCTTCGTCGTTAAGGTAATCGTGTGCTCACGTTTTGATCGTCCCTTTTCATCTGTTTGATAATCAATAACGTTGTCTTTACGTTCTGCTATAATCGGTGCGTTGAATTGCTGTGCATTTTATTGGATTTTGATTTGGGTTTTGTGTTGTTTGTTGAATTGTTGAGGAACCTTCAAGTGGGAATAGAATTAATTCTTGTGATGGATAGTTGGTGTCTGTTATTGGGGGTTTGATAATCTGGTTGATCTTCTTGATTAAGATAGCTCAACAACATTACTGAATTGGGATGGTTAGATATATGGGAATTTTAATTGGTCCCCTCTTCTTCTCTCTTGAATTTCATTTGTTAGGATGATAGAACAGAATAATTGCTGAACAGTGAAGGGCGGGTGATAAAATCATTTGGTTCTTTAGGTAGGTAGTTATGCTGATGCAGCTACTTTTTACTGTCATTTTCGGTCCCAGTGATTGCAATTCACTAATTCTGGTTTGGTTTGGTTTTGTTTTGTTTCTTTGATTTTCCAGCTGAATAATTGATGAAGTGGTTGTTGTGTCTCTTACATGTTTATGTTTTTCCCCCTTAGGTTCTTCTGAACTTTGTGTTTGATGGCTGAGGAGAGTGTTGATTCATTTGTCTTGGGAAGTGATTCGAATGGCTATAGCTCAGAGAAGGTGTTCGAGGGAAAACTAAGCCTTCCTAGTACTGAATCTGGCGTTTCTCCTGAAGATCGCAGTGTATCCTCTGATTCATTTCATGATGGCAGCATTCTTAGGAGAAATTCGACTGGAAAACCTAGTCCAAAAGCGGCCAAGGAAAAGATTATCCCTCATTATCTCAGAGCTTCTACTGGTTCTTGTCATGATTTGTGCAAGTATGGCCGAAAACCTGCTTTTGAGGAGGACGAGGTTCGACCTTGGCGGAAAAAAAACCCAAAAGTTCAATTTAGTAAACAGAAGGTTGCTATCAACGCACCATTGGAGGAGGGAAAGAAGGCTACAGTGGAAACAATGTTGCCTCTCCGATCACAGGATATTGTGGTGACTGCACCTGTGGGTCGGAGGAAGAAAACTATGGAGCTCGAGGAAAGGACGCAAAATCCTTCTAAGGTGTGTGTGCAAATGGCATCACCTGATAGAAAACAGAGTCCTTCAATAGCTGTACTTTCGGGTGATAAAAAGAAACAGATGGTGCATAAGAAGGCGGTATCAACTGATAGGCAGAAGAGCCCTGCAATCATTGCACCTTTGGGAGAGAAGAAGAAGGCTGTGGTGCATATGCAAATGGCATCACCTGATAGGAAACTGAGACCTACAATGGTTGCACTTTCTGGGGAGAAACAGAAGGCAATGGTGCATAAACAAGTGGCATCATCTGATAGGGGTCATAGGGCGTCTGCAACGGTTCTATCTTCAGGGGAGAAAAAGAAAGCAACAATCAAGCAGTTAACTTCGCCTGTCAGGACATCTGCCTCTTCGAAACATAAGTTGGAGGATCGTCCTGAAACCATCAAGAGAGAGGTATTGTTTCCTTCCAAAAGCGTTGGTGTGCCTCTAAAAGATCCATCATTAGATTCACTTCATAAGAATTCAAAAGTTGAAAAGCAGATGAACAAAAGTTCCAGCAAGCGTTCTCCTCAGACTTCTCTAATGAAAAAGTTGTATTCTCTTCGCTCGTTGGGATCTGCTGAGAAACCCGAAAAGGCTGAAAAGACAAAGACACCAAAATCTTCTCCTGGTGGTGTATATGAGATATCCAAAAGAAAAGATATTACATCAAGTGATAAGAATAGGGCGGTAGCCAAAGCACCTGCAAAGAAAGTACAGGTACATCCTATTGTTTCATCTTCCCCTTCAACCTCAAAGAAGGCTGAAAGTTCAAAGCTGGTGGCTGATCAAACCAGCTTCCAGAAGGCAAAGATGGCTGGAAATGAGAATATCCCCGAGAAAACCTTGCATGTCGTGTTGACAGAAACCGTTAGTACCCTGTCAGAACCTGCTGCTGACAGTGATGGTGTTCCACCTTTGTCCTCTTCTGAGGATGCAGAAACAGAAGGAGGAGGAGAATTCGAGAGTGGCGAAGAAGTGGATGACGAATATGATGGCAGTGATAGTTTTGATGAAGACGAAGATGGACATGCTTATGAAGATGAAGTAGATGGTGAGATCGGGCCTGACCAAAAAGGACTGGCAAACAACAACAGTGTTAAAGCTGTGGATGGAAATGCAAGGAAGGCTCACAGAAAGGGTTGGGTTATGTCTGAGTCCAAGGATCCCACACCAGTGAAAGTAAAGTTCAGAAGGGGAAGGATTGTGGATCTTCAGTCAGACAGCACAAATGCTCCAAGGAGACTGCGATTTCGCCAGAGAAGGGCAATTGATGAAAAACACGGTCATCATCTGAGTGAATCAAGAAATAGAAGTAAGAAAGAAGTTGATGGAAATGGAGATGGAGATGGAGATGGTAATGCTGCTCACCCCGACAATATGAAAGTTGTTCTGAGGCACCAAAATGCTCAGGGGAAGAAAGATGAGCAAGGCTTGTTCAACAACGTTATTGAAGAAACAGCAAGCAAGCTTGTGGAGAGCAGGAAAAGTAAGGTTAAAGCCTTGGTTGGTGCTTTTGAAACGGTCATCTCCCTCCAAGACACCAAACCTTCGTCACAAACCGTGAGTTGATTGCTGGCATTGCTGCTAACTTTCGAGGTTTCTGGCAAAGAAAAGTTTGAGTGATCTGGTTGGCTTGGAGGCTTTTTTGAGTACTAGTTGGAAGAGTGCGTCTTTTTAACGTCGATTCTTGAGTAACTGGAGTTGTATTTTTATCTTGTTCTGCTACAAGGATCGACAGGCATTGTACATTGCCCGAGTGGATAGTCCCTTTCTCTTTGGTTTATCAGAAGAAACTGTTGTTTGATGTGCTTTTTTCTTTGGCTGTGGAACTTATTTCAGGCTTTGGATTTTACTTGCCGTTTCAAAACGTTTTACCCTTTTCTTCCTAATCAATTGTTCATCTAATTCGGTGGGAAAAAGCGTACTTAGTACTCCATTTAAATTGCCGTTGACTGTATATTTAGTAGTCAAAGATCTCAACTTTTTTAAGTATTACTCAATAAAATGGTTCTTTTGATGATTTAAATTCGAGTTAAGAACAAATACAATGAATTCACTATAGGGTAACATTGAGGTGGGATGAGATAGAGCGGCAACAATAAATATCAAGCATTTGTTTTCACCTCAGATTATATGTTGTTTTTATTTAGGTGTGTTGGTCTGGTGATGGTTGTTAGAAATGTGAGAAGATAATTCAAGGATTATATGTCGTATTCATTTAGGTGTGTCAGTCTGGTAATGATTGTTAGAAATGTGAGAAAATAATTCGAGGATTATATGTCGTATTCATTTAGGTGTGCCGGTCTGGCGATGGCTGTTAGAAATGTGAGAAGATAATTCGAGAATTAACTTTTAACTATTGTTACGGCAATTACTTATTTTATTAGAAATGTAGACAATTCGAGAATCATCTTCATCAACAATTAGTTGTACCTTTCCAGCTCAGATCATGCGTCATATTCATTTCGATGTCTCGGATCTCGTGATTGCTATTAGAAATTTGAAAAGTGATTTGGGAATCATCTCTGTAACTAGTGTTGACTGTTGAGTGTATTACACATTTCATTAGGAATGTAGACAATTCAAAAATTATCTTTGAACTAGTTGTGCTTATTAATATGCCATTTAAGATGAAAATGACTATTTAGCCTTGTAAAATTAAACAACTTTTTTCTTTGGTATTGAATCTATTGATGTCACTATACTCAAAATGCCTAAATATTGGGATCTTTAAAGTCGGGTTATAAATCAATCATACATTTGATCATTTGCACAATTGCACTTCATACTATTATCATATTTTATATTTCACTAGTTATTACTATATTCAGAAATCCCAAGGGCCAAGAGTGACAGACACATTATAAAGCGCACCCCAAATTTTGGACTAATTAGGATTAAGCCCTGAACAGAAAGCAAACAAGACAAATCCCCACAAGATTCCTCACAAGCCAATCACTAACAGACACGACACCCCCTAGACCCCATTAAAGTATCATTTTCACCTTAATTTTGCTAAACTGCATTTCCAACAACTTGCTAAATAGAGCACTCTCATTTGTCTGTCCTTTTCCCAAGTGTCACCGACCCGTCATTTTACCATCATTTCGTAAATAAATATGATTTCCTCGTTTTAGATATGGCGGACCTGCAACAAGGTCTCTTTCCTTCACTGCTACAATTCCTGCAAGTCGCTTGAAATACAGCTTAGAGGCAGGGGGCCGGTATTTAATAACTCACTTCAGACAATATTATCCCTTTTGAAATTCATTGTTATTGATGTTTCTTCCTGTTCTGGACATATCTTCAGGTAATTTCTTTTGCCTCTTGATGATTTTTTAAACAATTTCCATGCAAAATATCCTCATTTCTTGCGCTTTCTTCTTCATGCAGGTGGGTTTTGAGCTGGGATTTCTGAATAGGGTGGGTTTACTTCGTTGAGGTAAACTTCTTGCTCTTGATTTGGAGTTGATTGCGATCCAACTGATGGGGTTGAACTCTGTTTGTGATTGTGAATTTGATTGTGTTAGTCTAGTTTTGTAATCGGGTGGAAGAATGAAATGGGGTTCTACTAGTTTCCTGTAATTTGATAAATTATTTGTCATGGAATCAATGTAGCTTCTGTTGACTCTTTTGCTGAAAGTTAGTGAATGGAATGACATAAGCTTTTCGCAAAAATCTAGCCATGGTTACTTCTAGTTGTACTTAAATATGGGGTATTCGGTAGAATGCTTGTGATGTCTCGAGGTTTGATTGTGCATTTATTTGTAAGTCAATTGTTGAACTATAGATCTTAATCTTATTGTAACTTTAAGGTTCTATCAGGGTCTTAATTCGATTATTTGCGTGTCTGGTCCAGGTCATTTGCAGAAGTATTGTGAGTATGGCATTAAGTCAGATAAAATTATGTACGACATGTTCATGAGCTGATTTTCAGTGGCATCTTAGCCAAGAAATGGTGTCTGAAGTTAGAAATAGTGTGCTTTGTTTTGGTTACTGACTGATGGTTGGTTGATGTTTCTGTAGAGTTACTGGTCAGTCCATTACTTTGTATGCGAGGCTTCAATAGGATTATGGATTTCTCCTCTTAGTGTAGTTGTATTGCTTTTTGTATATCTGGTACTCACCAAAGCAACCTAAAATAGGTGGCTGTATAAAAAGTGTGAATTCCTTGTTCTGTTGATTAGACCTTTGGTTTATAGTTAAACCTTTTTAAGTTTTCCTTGTTTAGATTTTGTCGTGCGGAGAGGCTGTTGAATTCGATTGACTAGCCAGTCTACTTCATATTTACCAGCTTAAATTTGTTGATTTTAGTGAATGCTTGTTTGTTTGAGTATATTATCATAGTTGAAAAGGTTGCCTAATTTTGCAGAGGACAGGCATATATGTTTGGTGGCATTGCTTAGTCACCACAATGATCATTACTAAGCATTACCGATGCATACACTCATCTAGCTGTATGTGCACCAAAGGACATCTATGCGAGGAAGTGATATTCCTAATCTTTCAGAGGCTTAACTGGAACCCGAAGCTTATTGCAACCCTCTCTTGTGTCTGTAAATGGTTTGATGATCTTGCTAAGAGGGTCCTTTGGAAAGAGTTTTGCAAAACAAGAGCCCCCAAAATGATGCTCGACCTGCAAACAGGTGGGAGTCATAGTGTTGATGGCAATTGGAGGGCTCTTGGTAAACTGCTTGTATACTGTTCTGGATGTACCAAGGGTGGGTTATTCAAAGGCATTCAAATTCCTGGACACTTTGTATACAGAACACGTTTTTCCAGGACGTCTGGAAAGAGTTTCTTGTTACCTCAGTGCCGGACAGATGTCCTGTATGTATCTGATCCATGCGAGCATCTTGACCAAGGTGAAGAAGGGGATGTTGGATTTTTCAGGGGAGTTTTCAAGTCATTCTCCACATCAAAGGTCCGCAAGTTGCTGATAAAAAAGGATGCTCCCCTTCATCCCACCGAAAGGTGCCCTTATTGTAAGGCCAAACTGTGGAATATGCTGCAAGCGAAGTTGATCCCATCAAGTGCCAGTTGCAGGTTGGGTGCTTATGAGGATTGCATCGAATATTATGTGTGCCTGAATGGTCATATGCTTGGGATCTGCACATTGTTACCTCTGTCTGATTCCGAGGGAGCTTCTGAGAGGGAATGAGCGAACAGGACAGGTATATATATATCTCAGTTTTGATGTTTTCTTCTCAGATTTGTGTTTTCTTCTTTTCTTACCTTTTCGGTCTTTAGGTGATTAAACCGAACTTGACAAGGAGTTGTAAGTATTATTGAAGCTTCGGGTCAAGCCACCCCAATCAGAGAAATGGAGGTTGGAAGACACAGAGATGCATTGACTGACTTCTTCTCTGATGAATGTATTGCCAAAAAAGAAAATACAGAGACAGAAAATTGTGCTGTACTACTACATTTAGTTGTTCGTGTTGGCAAAGATGAAGAATTTGTTTCTTACCATATCATTAATTTATCTGTATGAAGTTTATGAGCTTTGTAATTCTGTACATTATATCTTCAAAATCGTGCACTGAATGTGGAATTTGTTTGCAATACAATGGTAGTTTTATGAATAGCTTTTGACATGCATATCCTTCCTTGCTTGACTTTTTCCCAAATTATTAAATGGTCCCTTATTTTCTTAAGCATTCTATACATTTCCACAATCTATTTGGAAACTTTATTGGTGAATTTAATGACAATAATTGTGTAAAAATGTTTTTTAGAAATGTTATACTACAAGATTGGGGATCCTATACAATTATTTTAATTATTAGAATTATTTTTGTTTGGGCTAGATATTTTTATACTTAAGTTGATTGTTTTTGTTTGATCTTTTAGGTTTTGAGCCTCATGTTTTTATTTGGTTAGATCTTTTATGTTGGGGAATACTATGTACAGGTACACAAATACTATGTACCCTTCACTTTAAATACCAATTTGTCCATTTTCTTTACTTTTCTCCCGTACTCCTCCTCACCTTAAATACAAATTCCAAACCCTGTACATTTATCCACGAGCCGGTACTCCTGTACCACCGATACGGCAACACTTATTTTACTAATTCTTTCATGATTTTTTTATTTTCTGATTATTTAATTTAATTTTGTAAATGAGTATTTTGATATACTCACAATAGTTTGTCTATTTACATTTATGTATCGCTTAAGTTTTATGTAGAGAATTATAATATTATAATTATTAGTATTTAAAATTTTAATATAACGTGATTATAATTATTTAATGTTACGGTATTAAGTGTTTTCATTGCTAATTTATTTTATTTCTAACATAATTATTAGAATATAGTAAATATTATCAGTTAATTGTAACAATATTAATTTAAATTTAAAACTACATTATTAAATATTTTAGAACTTAATACGTACTGTGCAAAAAATAATATTAATAATGAATTAACGTACTTATTTAAGATGTGTTTACTAAATTTTAAATAATGTATTCATGAAAAATGAGACTTTAAAATTAAAATATGCAATGATTTTACCAAAACAAATTAAAATGTATAGACTTGGGAGAGCACCGGTTTCGGCACTGTAGTTCAAATGTACACTTGAAGAGCGCCGGCTCGATAGTCGGTACTACAAATCAAATGTATAGTGTCAATTTTCTCTTCAAGATAATGTAAGTTTAGTAAATAGGGTTGGTTTAGTAATTTTCTTTCCAAAATGTATTTGTACATAGGATATTTGTACCTGTACATAGTACTTATGTTTACTCCCTCTGTCCCCATTTAAATGTCTCACCGGTATAGTCAAATTTTTTTACACCATATTTGACCATTAATAACTTATAATATATAAATAATATATTTTCACATAAGATATCGTTAGAATCCTCATATGATGTACTTTTTAAAAATCAAAATTATTTACTTTAATATTAAGTATAATTAAAGTTATTAATGGTCAAACATGGTATGAAAAAAATTGACTATTTCAGTGAGACATTTAAATGGGGACGGAGGGAGTATGTTTTGGTACATATCTTTTCACTTTGATTTTTTATGTCTATGACACAAATAATTAAAATAATTGTATAGTAACCCCCAATCTTTTGTTGTTTGGTAAATTACAAATAGCCGATAGTTGTTTCATTTTGTTAAATGATATAAAAGGACAATATTACAATTTCTTATTTAAATATAATTTCAAATGATACTAGTTTATAATAGTAAAAATGGTTAATCTTTTTAGATTTTAGATTTTTTTTTTAAGGTACAATACAAGTATACAACGATGATACAATGATCCTACCCTACTCTAATCTAATTCTACTCTAACCTACTCTACTGATCCCATATGTCGAGTGGTCGAGGTCCTCATCATGCTACTTATAGTGGAGTGAAGATCCCACTTACACCGTCGATGCTCCCATGCTCTTGACACCGTCGATACAGCTCTGACTCTGAGGAGTTTCGAAGTTGGTTTGATTACTTAATTTGAAATATAGGAATAATAATTTTTATATTGGTAATAGTTATTTAAGGTGTTTTTTCACCTTAAATAATATATTATATATATAATTTATATATATGTGTATAATATATATATATATATATATAATTTAGAGTTTTTAGTTACCATTTACGTATATATCGTCCATATATTTAATTTGATGGATCATATATTATTAAATATATAAGATATGTTTTGATAAATTGTGTAGTAAAATTTAATTAATTATGGATTTTAGTTGAAAGATGGATAAGTCTTGGAATAGACCGTCTATATTCTGATCAAAATATAGACGGGACTGATATGTTAACTATACAGACACGGAGGAACCAATTTGCAATTTCTGAAAAATTAGGATTTTCACGCGCTACAGTAATCCCGCGCGTGAACAGTGCCAGTGAATAGGGCCAGACCTTCATGTTTGAAGTTCCATGTTATAAAACTTTCATGTTTCGTGTTAAAATCTTAATGTTTCGTGTTAAAACCTTCATGTTACATGTTAAAAACTTCATGTTACATGTTAAAAACTTCATGTTTTAACCTCCAGGTTCCATGTTATAAAACCTTCATGTTTCGTGTTAAAATCTTAATGTTTCGTGTTAAAACCTTCATGTTACATGTTAAAAACTTCATGTTTTAACCTCCAGGTTCCATGTTATAAAACATTCATGTTTCGTGTTAAAATCTTAATGTTTCGTTTTAAAACCTTCATGATACATGTAAAAAACTTCATGTTTTAACCTCCAGGTTCCATGTTATAAAACCTTCATGTTTCGTGTTAAAATCTTAATGTTTCGTGTTAAAACCTTCATGTTACATGTTAAAAACTTCATGTTTTAACCTTCAGGTTCCATGTTATAAAACCTTCATGTTTCGTGTTAAAATCTTAATGTTTCGTTTTAAAACCTTCATGTTACATGTTAAAAACTTCATGTTTTAACCTCCAGGTTCCATGTTATAAAAGTATAAAACCTTCATGTTTCGTGTTAAAATCTTAATGTTTCGTGTTAAAACCTTCATGTTACATGTTAAAAACTTCATGTTTTAACCTCCAGGTTCCATGTTATAAAACCTTCATGTTTCGTGTTAAAATCTTCATGTTACATGTTAAAAACTTCATGTTTTAACCTTCAGGTTCCATGTTATAAAATTGCATAAAGGTCCCTCTGTGTTTTTGTAAAATTGCATAAAGGTCCCTCCGCGTTTTTGTCTAATATTTTCTAAAATTGCATAAAGGTCCCTCCGTGTTTTTGTCTTATACACTATTTACAACTTAATCATTGGTCTATATTCGGTCTACTCAGAGACCGACTCTTGAAAGATAGGGTAAAATTGAAATTTTACCATATTTATTTTGTTTAAAATTCAGAAAACTCTATAATCATTCAAAACACTAGTTAGAAAAAAACTGCTTACCAAACAGTAATCCTAGTCAAACCTCTAATTACTCTTGAAAAAACTACTTATCGTATCCATTTTTAGAAAAAAATGAATTTGAATTTAAACTATCCCGTACACTTAAAAGTTAATCCAATGACGATAAATCATTTGACTGAATTTTCAATCGCGGAAAAGAAAACAATTTAGGTAAAGTTTATTATTAGAAGTTTGAAAAAATCACAAACAAAGTGTGAACTGAAAAGGAACCAAAAGTGGAGAGTGGAGACATTCCGGTTAAGAGTCGGTTTTAAATCGGCGTTTGGACAAAATACTGAAATAGACTCCGGTCTAGATGATCAAAGCAGCTTCTCAAGGAAGTTTATTTATAAGGCATACCAAACGACATCGTTTGTGCCAGCAGGGAAAGGGTATATTTGTAACTTATCGGCGGCACTGATCTTCCGACTCATACAGAATAGTATCACGGTAAGTTTATGTACCCTTCCCCGCCATTTGATTCCCCCTCTACTCTGCCATTTTTGCTCATTTCTCTCTCTAGGGCTGCTCAAAAAACCCCTGTCTACCCAATTTCGATTCTGCTGCTTGAATGAGAGTTTATGAATGCATGTACATAGTGTGGAATTGAGATTTTGAGTGAACTGATTCCATGTCTCTGCCTTCGAATTCCGTCGGCGGCGGAGGTGCTGGTGGCGGTGGTCTACCTCACGGCATAAACCTTTCGAATACAGTCCACTCCGAAGTCGCGTCGTGCTTACCGCTTCCGTCGCTTCCAGTTTTTTGCGGTGCTCTCGATCAGGAACTCCGGTTGTTTGATGAGCAGCAGAGCACCGGTTCGAGATCACTCAACCGCAATGACGTTGTTAGCCAGGCTGGGAAGGTCGCGGAACTGCTTCGGAACACCGATGTCTCCTATTTGTGAGTTAAATAATCCTCACGTATTTTTGAAGATATAGATTGAAGTATGATTAATGCATGTTGATAGCTCAATTTTGTTACTCTGTGTGCTTGAATTGGTAGGATTTTCGGATGTATAGGTTTTAGTGCGTTTGGTGTTACCCTAGCTTGGAAGCAATAGTTGAGTTGGAAGGCTTGAAATGCTGAAATGGACAGCTTAAGTTCCTTTGAGTCAAGGTTCTTAGGGGGTCTTTTGTGGATCTGATGTAGGTTTATAGAGGAAAGGTAAAATATAAAAAGAGAAAGGAAGAGAGTCACGGACTGATTTTGAATTTATAGAATTTTCACTGCATACAATTCAAGTGTATTATATGTGTAGTGGAGGTTTCTGATTTGTAACTTTCTCAGTTTGTACTAGTCATAGTTGCCTGCACACATACTCTGTGATATTCACATTTCCCTCGTGTGAGTTAAGAATTCCGGATTGACACGTGGTGAAAGTATAGTTAGGTACTACTGCGCCCTAAGTAGCCTTTGGGGATAGATAGCTGAGGTCATTGTTTCTAGTCTTTTCCTTAATAGTAGATATGAGATGACACTAAATTTCATAATAAATTTCTATTTGTGGGGAAAGGCAAAAGTTAAAAAACAAAAAAGTTATAGGAGTAGAGATTTTTCATTTTAATTTGGGCGGACAGGAAAATGCTAGATATAGTATTTTGGTGTTTTATCGATTTATCGATCTGTAAATTCTCCCATCCCCCATTTCCTTCTTTTATCCCCGTCAACGGAAGGCGATACAAACTAATAGGTTCTTGTTCTGGTTTGGCATTTGCCCTTTATACTTCTTTGGTTGACAGGAATCTTAGAGACAATGTATGCCGACAACCTTCTGGCTTGGTGGGACATCTTAAACTTTATGATGAAGTTTTAAGATATAATTCAGAAGCGTTCAACTGCACATATCTAGGTAAAGAAGATCTTGTATTACCTTGATGATTTTGTTTGTATTTATTGTCATTCTTAACTGGGGGGAATGGAAGTTATAAAGTTTGGAGAAGTTTTTACCAATGATCTTAATACCATTCACTTCTGGGAGTTTTACAAACCTTTATTTTTCTCCTTTTTCGCCGTGGCTTGTTGTCTAGAATACTCCTAAAAAACTTGGAAGCTATTGTAGTTTTGGATTTGCTTGGAAGTGGGATCTTTCGAGGAACAATTCTCTTTACTGTGTTTGGTGTATATGTTCTCAAAGAATAATTAGGAATGAATTAGTATGCATGAATTTTGACAGCATCATGGCATTTAGCTTAGGTTGGTTTTCTTTGAGTCTTCTAGTAGTTAGTCAACTCGCTGTTGCGATAGTGTGTACTGAAACTGTTGTTTGCCTGCTTAATATATACTGAACCAGTCAAGTGTTTCAGGTCCTACAGGGGAGCCAACTGCCAATGGTAAGTTAGCTGAATCACAGGCATCTGAAAATAATAAATTTTCCCTGGAGAAGGTGTACCGAGATACTACCGAGATACATGAGGATATAGGACTTCCGAGCTACCAACATGCTGAAGTAGGAACTCAGCAGAATGATAATGCTATATCCAGCGTAAGTTTCTATGAATTTATGGTATCTATCTGTTCGTAATTTATTGACAATTGGTATGTTGACTAATGACTACTCGTTCACGAAATTGCAGGATAATATTACTCCTTCTAGAAAACAAAAAATCCGGAAGAAGGGAAAAGAGAGCATCGTGTCATCAGCTGTACCTGACACCATCGAATGCAAAGGTTTTTCTCCTTCAGTTATATTCCATTTTGATACCTTATTATTTATGAAATATTGAGCACTGCTTTTTTAGTAGATTCTGCCATTGGAGGCTTTTCTGAAATGGTGGAGGACATCTGCAGCAGATCAGAAATTCTGAGTGATGACCGGGAAGAGGCTGAGTGGTTACCGCTGACTCTTGGTGATCTCAAAACTGTCATCAGTGGAATTAATGCCATCCGAGCCAAAAGATGTCTTAATTTGGTTTCGCTAGATGTGCTTTCAAGACTGTTGAGGGTTTTAGATCAGCAGATTCACCGAGCAGAGGGTTTGTCTCTAGAGGAATGTGATCACGTAAGTTTGCAATATATTTTTATGTATGCTTAAGGGCTAGGGCATGGGATTCCCTTATTTTGTCTTCTCATTCTCCTGCTATCTTCTTAAATTTGATGACAATATGGACACGTCGACTCGAATTCAGCCACTCTTAATTTATGCAAGAATTTCAGTCATCTTGTCACGTGCAGTACGTTTCTACAACAGGAGTTGCTTATAAAGCCATCTACAATCCACGCTATTCTAGCACGGGCTTAGAAAATGGCTAATGTAGAGCTGGGTTGTCTGGCTTGGGCTACAATGTCACGTTACACGTACTGTCTCTTTTAAATTTTTTTAAAAAATCCTTAAAAATTTTCAGGGTCATTAGATATTTTTACTGCATCTTATTTTTTTTTTTGCCTCAATGCTTTGAAGTGCAGAAATAACTGCTTATTTCTTTATGAACATTAACTCATACTTTCTGGAGTCATATGTGTTGGCAGTTGTTTGTAATGAGATTGTTAAATAAATTCCAACTTTTTCCAATTTTTTCCCAAGATTACATTTACCATATAGCCTCTCCTCCTTTTCCAGTCTGACTCTGAAGTCATGGCATCCATTCGGGTTGCTTTGGAATCAATTCATGCAGCTTTACTAGTCATGGGGACCGTTGACATGCCCAAGCAGATATATAAAGAAGAGGTAAAATTATGTCAATTTGAACCTTAAATGTTTTTGTAATTAGATAAAATAACTGATTTTTAGATATACTTGGGAAGTCGGTTTTAGAATTACAGCTGTGTTAGTGGAAAAGGGTTTCTAATTGTGTTTTGATTCTATCAGATTATTGAGAGGATTGTAGAGTTCTCTAGGCATCAAATCATGGATACAATGTCTGCTTGTGATCCATCATATCGTGCGTTGCACAAACCAAATGATGGTGCTTTTGATGGTATACTATTTGGTCTCTGGTGGTTTTAAATATTGTTCATACTATTAGAATTAGATGATCTATGAATTTTAATTTCCATCCACTGATCTCTGTCTGTCTTTCTTAAGGTGATGAAGATGAAGAAGCCGAGGAGGAATTTGGTTCGGCTAGTAAGAAAAGGCGTACTAGCAGGGCTGCTAAAGTACGCAAATCAACTGCAAGCAGGTATGATATATTCGTGACTAGTCTTTTTGATATTTCTGGTGGGTTTTGTTGATTTGGTATGGTTCTTCAGTCATTAACCAATGTACATAAATTTCAGGGCATCTACAGCTGTGACTGGTATACTGCAGAAGCTTTGCACCATTGTTGGCTGTATTGAAGATCTGCTATCAGTTGAGAGACTGTCTGATAGTTGCATTCTCCAGCTCATCAGGACCAGTTTTACAACAATTCAAGTGGACAACGTCCATCTTTTGCAGCTCAAAGCTGTCGGCTTGATAAGTGGGGTAATGTCTCCACCTCAGTTGTTCAACTACATTCAAGTAGTCTGATCCTTGATTAACCTCTTTTAATTTGAAATGTTGGATTTCCAGATATATCATACATACATTCAGCATCGGGCTTATGTTATGGATGAAGCACTGCAGACTCTTCTGAAGTTGCCGCTCTCAAAGCGTGTACCGAGGACTTACCATCTCCCCGATGAAGAGCAGAAGCAAATTCAGATAATCACTGCATTGTTGATTCAATTAATTCACAGCAGTGCTAATCTACCTGACGCAATAAGGAAATCCACTGGCATTCCCTCGCTGGAGGTCATTTTAGATGCCAAGTATGTTCCTAAGTGTCATGAGGCAATAACTGAATCTTGCTGTCTGTTTTGGAGTCGAGTTCTTCAGCGGCTTACCGGGTCCAAAAATCAGGATTCTTCAGAGTTGAAGTTGATGATTGAAAATCTTGTTATAGATTTTCTAGTTACCCTAAATCTTCCAGAGTATCCCGGTTCTGCTACAATCTTGGAGGTAGCTGTTGTTCTATTTCTTATTTTGTAGAGCCCTATCACCTTCGTACTAAATGTTTGTTATGTGTAGGTTCTCTGCGTTCTCCTCCTTCAGAATGCTGGACTGAAATCCAAGGACATTGCTGCTCGTTCTATGGCAATTGATCTCCTTGGCACTATTGCAGCTCGATTGAAGCTTGATGCTGTCCTTTGCAGGAAGGAAAAGTTTTGGATACTGCAGCAATTGATCAGTGACGAGAAGAAATTTCCTGCTGATAGGTGTTCGGTTTGTTTGGATGCAAGAATAGAGAGACATCATTTTGCTTGTCAAGGTTGTCAGAGAGTGTTTCACGTAGATTGCCTCGCAGCTGGGGGTGATGCTGTTTCTACACATAGTTCACATTGTCATGTCTGTATATATGAAAAGCAACTTCTTATACTCAAGTCAAACACAGATGCCCAGAGCAAGGCTGATGAAAAAAGTTGTAGCAAAGTTAAGTCTTCCTGCAGCAGTTTTGAGGTCACAAATTTGGAGATTGTTCAGCAGATGCTCCTTAGTTACCTTCAGAATTCTGGTTCTGGGGACATTCATCTTTTCACTCGATGGTACGTTGCTGACTCAAAAAATTTCATTGGTTCATTTAGAGCTGTCACAGTAAAATTCACAAGAGATAAAAAATTTGTAGGTTCTATCTCTGCATCTGGTTGAAAGATGACCCCAGTTTGCAAGAGAAGTTTTTATATCACCTCTCAAGACTGAAGTCAAAAGCAATTTTGCGCGACTCTGCCACAGTTTCATCAGTTTTGAGAAGGGATGCTGTGAAGAAAATAACTCTGATGTTGGGGCAAAATAGCTCGTTTTCAAGAGGATTTGATAAGATTCTACAAGTTCTTCTGGTATGTGAAAGTATTGCAGTTCAGTAGTTATTTTAATATTGCAATGCAATGTTTTTAATTTGCAATTTCAAAAAAATAATGAAAAGCAATGTTTATTTTGCAGGCGAGTCTCCGTGAAAACTCTCCTGTTATTCGTTCCAAGGCATTGCGAGCAGTAAGTTGCACCATCATGTTACAAAACATTCCTTGAGGAGGATTTGTTGTTTTACAAACAAAATTTAGCTTCTTTTATTCTGATTTAATTGATTCCAGGTCAGTATAATTGTTGAAGCTGATCCAGAAGTACTGGGTGATAAACTTGTCCAAACAGCAGTCGAAGGAAGGTTTTGTGATTCTGCTATATCGGTTCGAGAAGCAGCACTTGAGCTTGTTGGAAGGCATATTGCTTCACATCCTGATGTTGGTCTAAAGGTATTTACTTAGATCTTTGCTACTGACTAGATCTTTACTTGGATCTAAAGGTTGGTCATGGTGATATATTTTGCGGAATTTGTCTGGTTTGTCCTGATGGAGTGTTTGTTCAGTATTTTGCAAAGGTGGCAGAAAGAATGAAGGACACAGGAGTAAGTGTGCGGAAACGTGCTATCAAGATTGTACGAGACATGTGCACATCAAATCCTGATTTTACGGAGTTTACTAGTGCTTGCATTGCAATTATTTCACGTGTGAATGATGAAGAATGCAGCATTCAGGTAAATTATATTACACAATTCTCTTTTATGACTTAAGGTTCCTTGTTTATGCAGTAGTGATCTATGCTGATTTTTATATATTTTTGGGATTTCGGCTTTCGGCTTTCGGTTGACAAAGAATGAGTTACCCTTGGCTTCCTTCTTCAAATTCAAGCGACTATTAATTTTCTCAATTGATTGCCCTGGCTTTGTTTTCTCTTCCATAAACAATAAAAAGTAACAACTGATTTTTGGTAAGTAAATTTGATTAAGTAACAAGCATAAAAAAACATACCAAAAAGGGGGTTAATCCAACCTATCTTAAGAGCATACTGCCCCTGGTTGTCAAATTTGGATCAGACTTAGTAGGGAAAAACTGAACTTATTCTGAGCTGAATTGTACCCCTTCAAAGAGCGAGACAAGCTTATCCTGACTAGAATTCACTTGTTTCCGTTATCTTTTAGTCCTTTTTTAGGTCTTGTTCATGGTTTGTCCAGGTTGGATGCAACGTACTGCAATTGTGAAATCCCAACTCGCCCCATCTATTTTATAGTTTTACAGTTGAACCCAATCTTTGGTTTACTTTCTTCCTTCCATGCCCATCTCCATGACAGGAAGCTTCCTTTCTAGTTTCTAGGATTAGAATTCAAAGAACATTTTTTTAAATGAGCAGAAGTAATAAAATGGCTTATCACGTTTCTAGCACGACTTGTTTGTCAAATACGCTATTCAATAAGGTCCCACAAAATCTAGGCTCTTTTGTCTTTCTCAAGTAGTTGATCTTGTTATCACTTAAGCTCTATCACGTGATATATGATATATGTCATCTTCGCATTTGTTTTTGATTTTACTGGCATGTGTTTAAATGATTTTTTTGGGGTGCTGGCAACATAAAAGTTAGGTAATGGTGATTGGTCTATTGTACTATGTCAATAGCTGCTGTTTTTTTATGCCCATTTCTTTCAGTAAGTTTAATTTTACTGTGTAATGGCCATAATTTGCCCTGCAGTACAGAGTTGCTTTGTTAATGTCAAACTCTCCTTTCTCGATCTTCAGGATCTAGTTTGCAAGACATTTTATGAGTTTTGGTTTGAGGAAATGTCTAGTGCACAAAGTCATCATTATGGAGATGGTAGTTCTGTTTCATTAGAAGTGGTAAGGAAGACAGAGCAGATGGCTGAGGTGCTGAAACAGCTGCAAAGTCACCAACCTTTGGTTGCTGTCATTAAGCGTAATCTTGCCCTTGATTTCTTTCCACAATCTGCTAAAGCTGCTGGGATCAACCCTGCTTCCCTTGCTTCAGTTCGGAGACGATGTGAGCTAATGTGCAAGTGCCTGCTGGAGAAAATATTGCAGGTTGATTATTGTTTTCTTTAGTTCATCCTGCATTATATGCAGAAGTTTCTTGCCTAAGTAACATCCTGTTGACCCCAAATTTTCTTCTTCTCTAGGTAACAGAAATGAGTACTGATGAGGGAGATGTTCGCATGCTGCCTTATGTGCTGCTCCTACATGCCTTTTGTCTAGTAGAGCCCATGTTATGCGCACCATCGTCTGATCCTTCACAATTTGTAGTCACTCTGCATCCGTACTTGAAGTCTCAGGTTATCCATGTTCTAATCTTGTTTTAATATTCTCTGATAATAGATTTTCCACTTTCTATTTCTTAATAGTGAGTCTAATATTGTATGGAACATCATGTTACCTGGCTTTGATTACCATAATTCCCTTGTTTCTTCCCTTGCAATTATAGCTTAACCTTTAACCTTTAACCTTTTGGGTCAGGAGATGCATGAGTAATTTTTTTGCTGTTGCAGGCTGACTCTCGAGTATCTGCCCAGTTACTGGAGAGCATAATCTTCATTATTAATTCCGTTTTGCCGTTTGTTCGCAAACTCCCTCCAAGTGTCACTGAAGAACTGGAACAAGATTTGAAGCAAATGATTGTCCGGCATTCTTTCTTGACTGTTGTTCATGCTTGCATCAAGTAATTTCTTGTTATGCTACTCTATTAAGTTTCATGCCTTCGTCAATTTTGTCCTGATTCTGAAATGCGGCGTCCGATCTTCGCCTCGCACCGCCCCTTGTTATCCTACTTTTCTAATTGAGTTTCGTTGCATTTGTATGGTGATATACTGGCCATTTGCTTTAGGGTAGAATTGTGTTGATACTTCATTTTCCTTTAGTTCTGTAATCTTTATTGCATCAAGTGAGCAATCTCTGGAAGGAAAAATAATGGCTTAAACACAAGAAGTATGTATACTCAAATTTCTTTCTCAGTTCGATTTTTACTGGTTTGAAGTATGTTGGTGGCATTCATGTGAATCAAGTCCATGCTACAGTTTACTTCTTAAGTATGCATGTCTCAGTTTCTTTGATAATTTATCTGACTGGTGAAACTTGCAATGCCAGTGAAATTCCAATGTATTTTCTCAAGGTTTGAAACTAACCAGACCTGTCTAATGATTATCTCTTAAACATGTAGGTGCTTGTGCTCTGTGAACAAAGTTGCTGGAAAAGGCGTAACTGTGGTTGAGTATCTTATGCAGTTATTCAATAAACGCCTTGAGGGCCTGGGGTTAGACAACAAGCAGGTTGGAATTTTTCCTTAAATTAAAAAAGTAATGGTGTTTGTTTCAAAGGAAATAATGCCATTATTTCTTCATGATATGCTTGCACTCTCTGTACCCCAACTGATACAATGTCAAAGTATAAATTATGTAATCATTCTCATATCATGCAATAAAGGCTTAGCTGCTGGTGTTGTTTCTCTATGGTGACTATTGTATACATTAGCACTCAGGTCAGGTCCTTGACACCTTAAATAAGCAAACTTATCTATTCATTCTCTTTGAATCTCAGCAAGTAGGGCGCTCTCTTTTCTGTCTTGGGTTGCTGATTCGATATGGTTGCCCTTTACTTTCTGCATCCGGCTCCAGCTACAAAACTACAGCTGTTACGAACAGTTTGGACTTGTTTAAAAATTACCTCCAGGCCGAGGACTTCGTCATCAAGGCTCGAGCGCTGCAGGTAAATCCCTTCACTTTCTCTATCACTTTTTTGTGGAAATTTTTGAGTGCCCTACTCACTCTTTTGGAGAATCCAACCTGTTCGTTTACTGCAGGGCTTAGGTTATGTATTGATAGCCCAGCCCGAATGCATGTTAGAAAAGGACATTGGGAAAATTCTAGAGGCTACACTCTCATCAAACACTGATGCTCGTCTTAAGGTAGCATTCATTTCACATTCATCGATTGTACTGAGTAGAATTCATATTAACATTCTTTCTATAGCTGCAATCACTACAAAATGTGTACGAGTATCTCCTGGACACAGAAAGTCAACTGGCGGCTGATAATCCCAGTTCTGTAGAAGAAACTACAGATGGTGGCCACTGTGTACCTGTTGCTGCCGGTGCTGGTGATACAAATATCTGTGGTGGAATAGTTCAGTTATACTGGGACCTCATCTTGGGGAGGTGTTTGGATGTGAATGAACAAGTGCGACAATCTGCTTTGAAGGCAAGTTATTATTTCCTGTTGCTAGAATCATTATATTCGTCAAGTAATTTGGAGCATCTGCAATGGTATTCAAATCCATCTAGTAGGTTTAGAATTCCTCCTTTATTCCCCAAAGAATGACTGGAGTTTTGTGGGACCTGTTGGCCAAGATATAATTTGAAATGTAATGAAAGCTTGCTTTGGTTCTTCTTCTTTTTTTGACTAGCATTATATGATATCAAATTGCCTTTTAATTTTGGGATAATGCAATTTAATGTTACTTTACTTCTTATTTGCTATTTTCGATAACAGATTGTGGAAGTTGTTCTGCGTCAAGGTCTTGTTCATCCTATTACGTGTGTGCCCTACCTCATAGCACTTGAAACGGATCCATTAGAGGGGAATTCAAAGCTGGCAAATCATCTGCTGATGAATATGAACGAGAAGTATGCTCTTTCATTGGTTTTTAAGTTTTATTTCCTGTGAGTGTATATCATGCTTATTGACTAGAGGTTGTTTACAGGTACCCAGCTTTCTTTGAAAGCCGCCTGGGAGATGGCCTACAAATGTCATTTATATTCATGCAATGCTTGAATCAAAATTCTTCTGCTGATTTAGTTTCGAAGGGTGCATGTAAACTATCCTCTACTGGTAAAGGAAAATCTCAAAGTAGCTCCTTTGCTTATGCACGGCTTGGGGTTTCTCGCATTTACAAGCTCATTCGTGGTAATCGGATTTCAAGAAACAAGTTTATGGCCTCAATTGTGCGAAAGTTTGATATGCCAAGCTGGAATGACTCGGCTCTTCTATTTCTAGCGTAAATCTTCTTCTATTATCTATCCTTAATAGTGTTGGTCAATTTCATAAGAACACTGAAGCCATATTAACTCTATTTTAAATTTTTGTTACAGATACTGTACAGAAATTTTGTCATTACTTCCTTTCACTCTACCTGATGAGCCTCTCTATCTAATATACTCAATAAATCGGGTTATACAAGTTAGAGCTGGAACACTTGAGGCAAATATGAAAGCCTCTTTAAATATGTTTCAAGGAAAGAAAACGGAAGTTAGTGCCAATGGAGCGACTGAACCCTTGCCATCTGCATCAGACAACAATAATTTTGGTATTACAACCGATTTGAATCAAGTAGCCTTTGAAGATTCAGATGCTGAGAATGTGGCTAGGCACAGATCAACAAATTCGGAAGTGCCGGACTTGAATTTGAACAGTTCTGTCAGTGCACCTGAATTTGATTTGCAGAAAGTTCAGGTACGTTTTGCAGAAAATTCAAGTAATCAATTGATTCCCTGCTCAGGTTTTAGGTTTAGATAATGATGTTTTGTTACTTAACTATCTGGTGTAATTGAAGTATAGTGTGATGAGGTGATGTAAATGCTAATGACAGTGCAGATAGATTGGTGCATTAGGAGAGATTGTTTAAATTATTATATAATTTTTTTCTCTTGAAGCAACTTGCTGAATGCATCCTCTAAAATCCAGTATTTTACTGCATTATATTTAGAAACTTCCATCTCTTGCTTATGCAGGCAGATTGCCTTGCTGCTGGTGCGTTGCAACTGCTTTTGAAGCTTAAGAGGCACTTAAAAATTGTTTATAGTCTAGATGATAGCCGCTGTCAGGTATCTTTCTTCAGTTGACACTTTCATTCTTATGATGCTACTTTTTTAGGTTTGTACATCAATTCATTGTTTCTTTCTCCACAGGCGTTTTCCCCTACTGATCTTCCAAAACCTGGAGAGCCCCTCTCCAGGCAGAATATTCCTTTTAATGTTAGTGACCTTAACATTGATCCGCCTGCTAACTTAGAGGAGTTCTTACAGAGATATCAGGTACTTAATTAATAAGAATGGGAACTCATCACAAAACACACTTGATAATTTCACTATATTCAACACCGTGATGGTCCTATTTATTTACGACCTTTTCTATTTTACATGATGTATCGTGTAAATGAAGTTTTTTACCCATTTTCTTTCTTATATATCCTGGATTTAATTTGATGCTATAATATATATTTTTCTGTGATGTCAAAATAACGTTGATATATTTGACAGGACTTTAAAAATGCGTTGAGAGAAGATACAGTTGATTATTCAACATACACTGCAAATATCAAGAGAAAGCGGGCCCCTGTCAGAACCCCGAGAAAAGGAGGAAAGTCTGTTGTCCGTGCAGCTGGTGGAGATGAAGAGGACGATGAGGATGGTGATGATGACGACTGGGGAAGTGGAACAAGAACAAGGGTAAATAACAGTGCAAGAAAAGCGTACAACAGTAGAAGCAGGCAGCGGTTACAATAAGTACAGATAATAAAGGCTAACTCTGTACAGGAGGTAAAAGATAAACTAGTGAAGGTAAAAGTGGATAGGTAACGTCCAGGAATAGAATCTGAAGGTGAGCCAGTGTGTCCGTCCAGCTCACAGCTGTTGGACTGGACATAGTAGAGCTTTCGTAATATTTATGTAAAGCTCTCATATTCTGTGCTCTCATTCGTATTCCCATTTCCCCGAATATTACATTCGTTTAGGAGTAAATTGCCATTATTGCCGTTAGTGCTTTTTGGGGGGAAATGATGTCACTTTTGATATCTATACAGTTGCGTTGAATAGAAGTAGATAATTCAGTCATCATATGGTCATATCTTTGTGATAGCAGTAATACAATACAAGCAAGTTTTATTCTTAGTTATAGAAGTAAGCCTAGTTTCATAAATTTGCAATTTAGTTCAACATTTTATCTTTGATGAGCCTTCTCATAATCTTCCCAGAATGGGACTTTGGAATAGCATCCACGAATTGCAGCTTTCTGAGTTTCTTATAGTGAGCGACGTTAGATGCAACGTAGCTCATAATCTCCTCCTCGGTCTCTTTTGAACCCGGACTCATCACAACCCAGGCAGCTGGTATCTCCCCTGCCTCTTCATCAGGCAACCTGAATTTTCATAACATCACTTCAGTTTTCATAAACTTTTCACCGAAAAGCCAAGCAAAAACATTTTATGTTACATACCCCACAACAGCAGCATCCTGGACAGATGAATGTGTCAGGAGTACTCCTTCCAATTCAGCTGGAGCAACCTGCATTTCCATTCAAACAGTTGAGCCAAAACATACTGAAACAGCTAATTATGGTTGAATTTCGAAATCCGATCATACCTGGAAACCCTTGTACTTGATCAATTCCTTGATCCGATCAACCACGAACACGTCTCCATCTTCATCGATGTACCCAACGTCCCCTGTGTGAAGCCACCCGTCTTTGTCGATGGTGAGTGATGTTTCATACTCATTCTTGTAGTAACCTTACAATAACACCAAATTACTCTTAAGCTCGGACTAGTAATACACGTTGAAAGGAGAGAATACTACTCTGTGTAGCGTCTACCTTTCATAACACATTGGCTCCTAACACAGATTTCTCCAGGAGAATTCACTGGCAAAGATTTCCCGGTGTCAGGATTCACGAACTTCACTTCCAGATTGGGGAGGATAAATCCCACTGAATTCCTCTTGGCGTTTACGTGTCCCTTAGCCGGATCTCCATGGCTGATAGTTATGCAGCTATGCTCTGTCATCCCATATGCCTACACATTCAAACGGAATGTTACACCATTTCTTTTACTGCTAGCTATGAATCATTTTTTGAACCAAAGACTCTTCTAAGTTACCTCTTGAACTACCACTCCAGGGAATTTCCGCTCGAATTCGTTGAGAATCTCGGGAGCAAGGGGGGCAGCAGCAGTCATGATGGACCGAAGCTTGAGCTTGCTGAGATCAAACTCATCAACGATGGGGTTCTTAACCAGCCCCAGAATGATGGGCGGAACGATGGGCGCAAATGTAACCTCATGCGTGATGAGTGCACTCAAGAAGGCCCTGAGTTCATACTTCGGCATCAGCACAACCTTTCCCTTGTTTTTGATGGTAGCGCAGCATATTCCGGTGAGTCCGTAGATATGGAAAAACGGGATCAGGCCGAGTATGGTCACCTGTCCGATCAGCTCCGGGCCCACGCTGAACAGAGACGAGCACAGATTCGCCACCACGTTCCGGTGAGTGAGCATCACGCCTTTTGACAGCCCTGTAGTCCCTGATGAAAACGGAAGTGCGCATAAGTCGGTTTGCTGAACAGCTTCATCAACAATGTCGGTGTTGCTGGCTCGATCCGCAGCTTCTAGAAGCTCATCCCATTTCATGGTTCCCTCCACGCCTTCTTCTCCAATCACTATCACTGGTATCCCCAAATCTTTCACCTGGTGTACAAACCATATTTATCAACATAAACACAATCAAGAAGATGTGTGTCAGTGTGTGTGATCATGAAAAGTTACACACCTTTTTATGAGTTGCTGCATCAGTGACTATGAGCTTGGCTTCTGCTGTGTCGACTTGCTTCTTGATCTCCGACGTGTGGGAAGCCGGATTTGCACCGGAAAATATACCTCCGGCAGCCATGATACCAAGAGCCACAATTCCATACTCAATCACGTTAGGTAGGATTACAACAACCACTCTTCCACGCCTCAAACCAATCGATCTCAGGGCCTTGGAAAACCTCCTGACGTCTCTGCTAACTTCGCCGTAGGTGTTGAACTTTCCGGTGGAGGCGTCGACAAATGCCACCTTGTCCGAGTACAGCTCTGCATTTTTCAGCACGAAATCAGGTAATGTCAGGTCATCGGGGACTTGGACTGGCGCATATCGGCTTCTGAATATGATGTCATCTTCTTTCAGAAAGATTTGTTCATGAGCAGCCCCCATTTGTTGGATGAATAAATGTGCTTGAAGCATCGTACCTTTTATAGGAGTTTGATAAGAGGATTTGGCACCAGAAAACATGAATTTCACGTGATGATGGATTAGCAGATACTTTGGAATAAAATGCCAAAGCTTGGAAGCTTGCGAACAAGTGAGAGTTAGTTGAATCATTCACATTGCCGTTTTTTGTACAATATTTCCAACCAAAGCGTTTGGTTTTTCTTTTTTCATAGTTAATTGCATCATTAATATCTTTACTTGTCAACGTTAGTGCTGGTATTTTACATGCACAAAACTAGGATTCATGTTTTAATTTTGCAGGTTCACAAGAAAGTTATACTGAAAATCGCAAGCTAAAGCTCATGGCTTCAAATGAACAAGTAAAATATACAATAGTAGAAAAGTAATGAAAGATTCAGTATAATATATTTGATATTTATCAATCTTCTCGGCCCAAATATCAAAAAATTGTTTCTGGGGGCTGCTTCTATTATTTCAATTTATGAAATGTTACAAAATGGTGACAATATCAATCAGATGCATGACCAGACTTCCGCCCTGGAAAAAGTTCTATGTAAAATTGAAAACTTATGGAATTCAAAAAAATACAGGAGATTTCGTGTCTTCAACAAGAAAAACAATCTAGTAACGAAGCCAATAGGTCCTGCGTCTAAACCAGTTGTAGTCCGGCAATCCCTGGATTGGTCCAAGGGCAGCAATAGCAACATCCTGCAATTAGAAATTGCACACATGTAAACAATAAATACCCAAAACTTTGTTCAACAACTCCAACTCTGAAAAGAACAGTGTTTAAATGCTTACCTTGTCGTAAATAAATCGGTTTGCAACTCGCTTGATGGTGGCTGTATCAACAGCATCAATTCTAGCAAATAACTCAGGATACGAAATCCTTCTGCCATAGGTAAGCAACTGCAAGCACAAGCCATGGTAAGCGAACAAGTCTCAGCAAAGCTTTTATCACACACAGATTTCATTGTTTAAACAACTCAAAAACAAAAAATACTACCCCAAGATCCTAAACCTACAATTGCAAATGTCGCTGTGAACAATTCTAATTACAAACAATAATTAGGCCTTTACATTCCCTTTCAGAATTAAAAGCATACCTGGCGCCCAATATCTTCAGCTATTGGACTTGTACCATCTATGTGAAGCAAAAGAGCGGATTTCAGCTGCAAGAAACCACAGGAAAATTAAAAGAAGAAACTATCTGGAAGTGTTATGTAGAAAGTGGGATGAAGACATGTAAAAGCCAAAACCAGTAGCGTACTTGGTTCTGAGCACGGATCAAGTCCTCCTCTGAAACCTTATAGCATATCTTGGAAAACTCATACATGATTGAATATGCCAAATCATCCAAGCAATCAGGCTGTAAAAGAAAATTCACCAAAACATAAGTTACCAAACAACGATTTTAAGCACAAGAACCAGCAGAGACTAGATAAACGTAAGTTACGACAAACTACGAGCCTACGATATTTCAAAACATGTAATATCATCCCACATAATAACAATATTAAATTTTTGGTTCATACCACTAAGAATTCAAGTGAGGAGCCAGGGCTAGAAGTATAAATAAATTTCACAAATTACAATAATATTGGCCCAGTATACTTTTCACAATTTCAACACTGTTATAATGAATGGTTGAAAAGTAAACAATCTACAAACAATCTCATTAGCAAACTAAATTGCTCACCTTTGCGATAGCATAAACACCAAAGAGACCAGTATCTTTGTAGTTGCTGTTGAAGGACATCAAATTTTCTGCTATCTCATTAATGCCAACCCTCTGGGCAAGAGCAGATCTGTAATATTTTATAGAAATAAACAAGTCAGATACTCAACTATAGTCCAGGTGAATGACTAAACAAAAGTGAGAGATACTGACCCCATATGCTTTCCACCACCTGCACTCTTGCTCCAGGATCCCAACATTGTCTGAATAACCATCAATGGAACTGAATCAGGGTCCTTCCAAGATGCTCCTTCAAAAGCAACAGCAAAGTGTGCAAGTGGTTTATCATCATCGATCATCCTGACCTGTTTAGGAAACAAAATGATGTCACGAATATGAATCAGAGATGTGATGAAATACAGTAGCAAGAAACACATACCTCAGAACCAGTAAAGAAAGATGGATCTTTGGCGGCTAAATCAGCAGTGGTAACAGTACTAGAAGACAACTTAGTAAACAATCTCTTTGCTGCAGAGACAATTTCATCATGCTTAACATTTCCAGAAGCAGAAATAACCTGATAATATCAACGAGACGAACACAGGATTTCAATCACACAACCACAAGGTCCACAACAAAAAAGTTAAGCAAAAGCCAAAGGCAGACTAAGTTATAAATAAAAAATAGGTTTACCATTCTGGAAGGTGAGTAGTGCTCAGCAATGTAATCCTTAATATTCTGCTGTGTAATAACTTTGACATTCTCTGCTGGTCCAAGGATTGTCCTGGCGAGCGGAGATTGTTGGAATGCAGTGGCATGCAAATGATCAAAGATAACTTCCTCAGTTTGATTTTCCACCTAAAAAGGTGACAAAATTTTTAGACTTACAAACTAAGTATACTCCAAATTACAAAGTACAAAGTAACTCTGTAAATTACAATCCTTCAGTGCCAGTACAACTATTAGTCATACGAAATTTGTTTGCGAAATTTAGAACAAATAAGAGAAGGGAAATTCAGCACTGTACCTCCTCCATCTCTCTCAGGATGACCTCACGTTCCCGTTCGACACTACTTTCATTGAAAGTAGAGTTCTGGAGGATATCCGCAAGAATAGTTAAGGCATGGTCAACATGCTTGTCGTGAACCTTGGCGTAAAAGGCAGTCTGCTCGCGGGATGTATAAGCATTCAAGTGGGCACCCAAATTCTCAATCTCCTCCTCGAGGCTGCGGGCGTCGCGATTCGTGGTGCCCTTGAAGATCATGTGCTCCAGGAAGTGGGCGGTGCCGCTGGTCTCGTCTGTCTCGAACCGCGACCCAGCGTCGACCCAGACACCAATGGTGGCGGTTTCCGATGAAAGGTTGGCCTCGGTGGCGACCCGCAAGCCGTTGGGCAGGGTGGTGATCCTGGTCTCCGGGCAGGCGAGGATGCTCGTGTGGTCCTGGAGGGTCGGGACAGGGGAGGAGTGGTTGAGGAATCGGGGATCCGGATTCTCCAGGCGTTTGATCTTGTCCTTCACGATCTCCGCGAGGCGATCGTACACCATCGCTGTCGGGGGCGGTGGGGTGAGAGCACTGTGTCGCGCTGCATCTTCAACGGCGACGGAGGACGATAAGAACCTTTTGGCGACTGTCGCTCGAGAGCGGCCGGCGGTCAGGAGGTGGCGGATAGTCGCCATAGTTGCGGGAGCTATGTGTCCAATTCGGACCTAGGGTTTACTTTTTATATTCCCACTGTTTTTTTTTCAGATTTGTAGAGAAGTCTAGAGAGAGATAAGCTTCGTGCTAGACGGGAAGAAGTTGACCATGTCACCCTATTAATTTTATGCCAAATATATTTACACTATTTAACTTATAAAATATTATAATATTAAGATGTATTTATTGGTAAGCAATTGCCAAAAAAATTTACAAATATTATTATGTTATTGTATCGGTTTTTACCTTTGCCAAGTCATATTTATTATGAAAATTGACCCCCTTTTATAATACTCTATAGGTGTTTATTAAACAAATAAATTTGTAAAAATCAATTGAATTATTATTATAACTATTTTTTCTAAAAGTACTTAAATTACTAATCTTAGCAATGTGTTCAGAAGATCATTTGTACATCTAAATATTGTATTTTTATTCAATAAAAAAACTAAACACATAAACGACTAATAATAGTACTTAAATGATGCGCGAAGCAACTAGTACTCATCTAGTATTTTTTTAGCTATAATAATAATAGTACTTAATTAACTTCTATATGGTAGAAGTTTATCGGAATTAGACTTTCAATACCAAGGTCATGTTTGCTACAGTTTTCTACTGATCAGTTCAGTTCAGTTGAATATATTCAAAAAATTTAGTTAAATGTCATTCAGTTAAGTATAAATTTATTTATTTTCATTTTAATTAAATATATTCAAATTTATTTCAGTTCAATTCAGTTGGTATCATATATCTTTATAAGTTTATAGTATTTGACTCAATTTTATTTCGCAATACATTATATTTCGTCTAGTTCAAATTAATTCTATTCAAATCAAAATAGTTCAGTTTAAATATAAGTTCATTTTATTCGGCTCAATTCCTAATATATTTTGTTTACTTCAGTTTAAATCAGTTCAATATGTATCAAAAAAGTTTGTTTCAGCTCATTTCATTTTAGTTCATATGAGATGATTACAATGTAATGCTTTATTATAATAAGGACATTAAGTGAAAAGTGAGAAAACATGAATATGAAATAAACAATATACCAAAATTGAATGGAATGAATATATTTGCAAACACAATAGTTCAAGCAACCATTGCTAAAATGACAAACAAAATCACCAAAACGAGTGCTAAAAATACGAGTTCGAAACATTGAAAATATAAGCAATCGAGTGCTAAAAATCCAAACAAAATCAAACATCAAAAGAACATAAATCCCAAAATGTTGCGTGCAACAATCCAATTATCACTCTTTCATCATCCAATGGAATAACAGGCACGGAGAGGTGATATGTTGATCCCTTTTAAATAGACACTCTTACTCAATCTATAACTAGATAGATTGAGGTTGCTTCAATTCAGTATTTTGAATGTATGTAATATTTGGATGATTGGTTGTGTGTTTCAATGTGTCTGCCGTTTGGATCAAGGTGTTTACGGTTTGAATCAAGGTGTACGGGTCAACGTGTTCGTGGTGTTGCATATGTTGAAAGTCCCTGATTAACAAGGTGAATTATATTTGGATGCAAATCCCTTGTTGAGCGGTTCATGGTTACAACCGTTTCGTGGTGTTACATATGTTGAAGATATCTAGTTGACAAGGTGAATTATTAATGGATGTGATTCTCCTGTTGACTATTTTATGGTTAGTGCACTAATGCTTACCTCAATTGATACAAACAAGGAATAGATATTGATAGTATTGAAATTGACTAAATAGTATCATTTGGCCCTTACTTTGGTCCAGTTAGGGATTTTTTGCCCCAACTTTGAAAACCACTGTTTTTTAGCCATTACATTCAAAATGTGAGGATTTTTGGCCTCATTAACAGAGCCGTTAGGTCAATCGTTAGTCAATACCAAAAATTAGGGATAAAATTGTCTTTTACCAAATATAAAAATCAGCAAAATTTGAGAAGGGCTTTTTAGTCCTTTCCAAATGAAATAATTTACCCCAATATTAAATGAAATACTCGTCTCTTTGTCTCGCGTATCCTCAAGACTGGACTTCATCGTCGGCAGTTTTCCCAGCCAGAGCTCCACCACAGCTCCGCCGCCCAATTTGACGGCAGTCTTCTCATCCTCCACCCAGTAGATTATAAATAAAATTCGACTGACGCCGCCGCATCCCACATGCTCATCCAAACCGCATCCCACATGCTCGTCCAAACCGCATCTCACATACTCGGCCACTTCCTCCACTGACGCCGCCGCGCCGGAGGAGCCGAAGAATCACCCGAAACATCCAATCGAGCCATCTCCGAGCGCGTGGTGAACACAGATTACAGCCGCGTTATGAGTTGTTCAAAGGTGAAATCCAAAGTATGCAATAGCTTAGTGATAGGCTGGAAAACTCTCTGGTTGCTCAACAATTAGAGAGGTTTTGATCCTAGAATTAGTCTATAGGATCTTTTGGCTTTAACTAACTGATTAAATACAGTTTGATGTCTCTTTAATTATAATTTTTTTTAATTTGTTGATGCATACTTCTTGTTTGTTTACTTTAAAGGTGTTGAAGTTAATGTACTGCCCAGTTTTGCTCTGTTTAAATTCAGTGGGTTTATAATTTAACATGGGGCATTTTTTTAATTCGGTGGCTTTATAATTCAATGGGTGGAGGATGAGAAGACTGCCGTCAAAATTGGATGGAGCTCTGGCTAGGAAAAGTGGCAAACGGCAAAGTTTAGTCTCCAAGATACGCGTGATAAAGAGACGAGTAGTTTATTTAATATTGGGGAAATTATATTATTTGGAAACGACTAAAAAGCCCTCCTCAAATTTGGCTGATTTTTATATTTGGTAAAAGACAATTTTACCCCTAATTTTTGGTATTGACTAACGGTTGACCTAACGGTTCTGTTAATGGGGTAAAAAAATCCTCACATTTTGAATGTAAGGGCTAAAAAATAGTGGTATTCAAAGTTGGGGACAAAAATCCTTAGTTGGACCAAAGTAAGGGTCAAATGGTACTATTTAGTCTATTAAAATTTTGATAATCAAAATAAAAACTTTTAATACAAATAATGAATAGAAATTGGTAGCATTAAATTCTAGATGCTCAAACTCGTCCTCTACATTTAGATACCCAAATCTTCTCTCTCCTAATTGATATTTTAGAGCACCATATAGCATAGATGTTGGAGCTTAAATGTGGACAAAATCTCTAAATTTTACCAACTTTGGTTGTTTTTTTGAATGTACACTACAACTACCGAATCTGATACAAAGATCCTACCCTTCTTTAATATAATCCTACTCTAACCTACTCTACTGATCCCGTATGTCGAGTGGTCGAGGTTCTCACCATGCTGCTTATAGTGGAGTGAAGATCCCACTTACACCGCCGATGCTCCCCTGCTCTTCACACCGTCGGTGCAGCTCCGACTCTTGAGTTGAGTACGACTGGAGACTTGACCCAGGGGGTCAGGGAGAATTGCATGAAATGTTGCACCTGAGGAGTTTCAAACTCCTGACCTCCCCTGGGCGGGGCAAGGCCCCTGGCCAGTTGGTTTACCAACTTTGTTACTTTAGCATAAATGTTGGACTTGCTCTTAGAAGACAAAACCTTCCATCATGTGGAATATGTTTCAAGAAAAAATAAAGTGGTAAAATGCTTACACGACCCTCAGTTATGTGATAAGTGCGATTGTGACCCATAATATGGTTGAGTGCGATTATAACCTTAAGTTATTGGTTAAGTGCGATTATGACCCGCTGTCAGTCAAATTTATGTAAAATATAACTCTAAACATGTTGATATGACCTATTCAGGTATACACATATGTGAATAAACAAATGCACTCTATAAAATATAAAATAAAATAAAATAAAATAGAGGTAATAAAAAATAAAATTGGAATTTGTTACAATTGGACCAACACAACCAAAACTATTTTCGAACAATGAAAAGCAGACTAGGCCCATTGATTAGAGCAATAGACCAGGCCAAAAACTGTTCGAAAGGTCAGATTTTAAAAGTCCATAGAAAAGTATGCTATACGAGGTTTAGCAGACTATATAAGTCCTCATTGATCCAGGCCGCAGAGAAACCCTAGCGCAGCTGCAACATCTAGACAGAATTTTCGGCGCACAAGGTCGTGAGTGATCGAGATCAATCATGGCGACCGCGCGAACTGTGAAAGATGTGTCTCCTCACGACTTTGTCAAGGCTTACGCTTCTCACCTCAAGCGATCCGGCAAGGTGAGAAATCATTCGTCATTTCGTTTTGTTTTGTTTTGTGCTGAAGATTCATGATAGTTTCATCTAGTAATTCATGATATTTTAGGATCTGCAGATTGTTGAATTTTATTACTCACAATGATTTGGGGTATCTGGAATGAACATTGATGTTTAGCTACGGTTTAGCTTATGAATTTGCTTGAATATAACTTTAGAAAGCTTACTAGAATGATTTTGCTATCTGATAGATGGAACTCCCACACTGGGTCGATATTGTGAAGACTGGACCGTTGAAGGAACTTGCTCCATATGACCCTGATTGGTACTACATCCGAGCTGGTACGGGTTCTTTTTCTTTTGCATAATGGTTTGCGTAATTTTGCAGACATAATTGAGGTTTTATTCTTGTGTTTCAGCTTCAATTGCAAGGAAAGTTTATCTGAGACAAGGCCTTGGAGTTGGCTCTTTCAGGAGGATTTATGGAGGGAGCAAAAGGAATGGAAGTCGGCCAAGGCATTTTGGCAAAAGCAGTGGAGGCATTGCTCGCAACATCCTTCAGCAGCTGGGAAATTTGGGCATCATTGAAATGGATACCAAAGGGTTAGACTCTGACCTTTGGCATCACTTGTCTAAATTTCTTGTTGATATATATTCAGTTGCAAGTATTGTTGTCACATAACTTCTTTAACTGCTTTACTCAGCATGATAATTTGTGTTGGATAGTCTGTGGTGGGAATTGTATGCTACTTAGACTTTAGTAAGTGTGTATTTAATCTCTAACATGCATTTTGGTTTTCTTAGGCATGTCTTTCATTTATTGAATGTGCTATAGAGTTGCAATTTTTTAGTGACCTGTTCTTTTTAGTTTATTTAGCCTTATGTATTTGTTGATTTCTGGACCATTTATACCCTTTGCTTGTTGCGTTCTTTGATTTTGATTCTTGAATATGCGGCTGATGATATTTTTATCTTGCAGTGGACGGAAAATTACATCAGTGGGCCAGAGAGATCTTGATCAAGTCGCTGGTCGAATTGTCGTTGTTGCTCCTTAAACCAATGATATGCATGGACTTAGTCATTTTTGATAAAAATGTAGTTTAACTGGGCATCCTGAGCCCCCTGTTGAGTTTATGGCTAAATATTGCGAAAGAGTTCCTTGAATGTTTCTAGCAGATTTTTTTGGTCTCAAATATGAGTATGGTGGAATGTTTGGTTACTGTTATGCTTCTCTCTTTTGTTGTTTTGATCATTTGAATGCATAACTGTACCGTAAATGATTCAGTCCTTTGCAAAACACCTAATATTTTGACTAACGACTACAAAAACTGCTCAATAGGATGGTATGAACTGGCTTTGGTTGAACGTGAACTACTGAATCACTGATCATAACAGATGCCTTAAAAATATACGGTTGTGACGTGTTATTCAATAGTAAAAAAATTATATAAGGGATGAGACATTCCATAGGGACTAGGGAGTACATACGTGCTAATTATATTGACAACTATTTTTAAAAGAAATGACAATGATATAGAATTATCATACTACATGTGAAGCTTATAGCATATGGTGTAAGTTTTAATGAGTCAGTGTAACATCAAATAATACTATATTACTATTCCAAAACCATGATATCGTTTTGTACAAATTTATATTAAACCAATATTGATCAAGAGTTCAAGACCAAGCAAATATTTGGGGGAGGGGGACTTTCTATTGACGAAATCCTTAAGATATTACCGTAGAACATTTTCTTCAGGCAAACTACGTGAATATTAAAAGTGAAAATCTCGTAATGGAAAAAAAAAAAAGTGAAACCTCGTTGCAATAAACTATACTCAAGAAATATCATAAGCTTGAACATATCGTCAGCTTCAATGTTAGAGCAATGGAGGAGACGCTCTTTAGCCAAAGTTGTACAAAAAATTTGTTGTCTCAAAGGCGAGATCACTGAAAAGAATGATGAATACAAATTAAAGCTTCTTGATGATCTTGCACAAGTATGATGAGAGAGAGCTAAATCTGCTTCAGTTTCTTCAAAACATGACAATTTTGTTGAGGAATGTGAAATTTTGGATCTTTTGGCACTGTGGGATGCTTTGATGACCTGCCAAAAACACAATAAAACTCTTTAAGTACACATAATTTCCCCTCCTTGGCAGTGTTAAATAACAGCTTGCTGATTTACCTTCTCGGGATGAAAGGTCTATCGAAGTAAGGCATCGGTTGAGCTTTAGGAACAAGCTCTCTTCTCAGCCTTCGAATCTCCTCTTCCTCCTCCAACTGCCAAACATTTTGTTCGTGTTACTAAAAACATTAACTACGAATCCCTATAAATCAAAAGTAAAAACTATATACCTTCTGTTGCCTCTCTCTTTCCATTTTATATTCCTCAATAAGACTCAGCTTTTCTGAAACCTGGAAAATTAACATAAAGAAGGCAGACATATCAAGCTATTGTAGCATACACATCAAGCAACTTTGATTCCCAACCCAAACACAACATGTCAAAAATATGTACTTTACAAGCACGTATCTAAACAATGGGAGCTATTCTGGAACCTGGAAAATTAACATAAGAAGGCAGAAACATCAAGCTACCAACGCAGACACATCAAGCAACTTTGATTCCCAACCCAAACACAACATGTCATAAACAGGTACTTTACAAGTACACATCTAAACAATGGGAGCTATGATTCAAGAAATGATGTTCAAGTATTGATGTCACAAGTTCTTTATCCAGCAAGATTAAATCCGCATTCAGCCCGCATCACTACTTAAAGTAATGTAAGGGGCTAAAATTCATACCTGATAATCGAATTCAGCCCGCTCAACCGCTCTCACATCGCTGTGAAGCACTAAATCTACCGGTATTGTAATGTCTTTAACCGGTGGTTTCACCAAACACTGTTAAACAGAATAAAAAATAAATCAATTAAGTATGATAACAAAAGGAAATTCATTTTCCAAATAGTTCACCATCAGTTAAGTACTACTACTCAACATCAAAGGTAATCTACAACTGTAAATCTACATCTTAATACTATTGGTAAGATTCCATCGTAAACTCCTGACCATTTCAGTGACATTTTAGCATACCATGCATGATCCAAAAATAGTTCATGACATCATTAGTTAACAAAAGATTTTGCTAAGCTCATTTGATCCTAAAGATATGGAACTGAAGAAAAGGCTAACAATTTTGTTTCCAGGATTACTGCATACCTCTGGCTCATCAGTTGTCCAAGGAAGACCTTGTGCTACTGGTATCCGCTGCCTCTCTTGTTCCTCCATCATTTCCTTTACCTTCTTCATGAATTCTTCCTGTTTGCAGCTTCCCCGTTGCTGCATAAAAAAATACATAACATCAAATCATTACAAGAAATTAAGAAACATTGGCCCAGTAAAATCAACATCATGATCTGAATACTATTATACACTAAACAAACAAACCTCAGTCCTAAGCTTGAAGGGCTTCAGTGAAGTAGCTTTCTGTTGCTTTTTCTTCATCTGTCTTCTAACAAATGTACCTGAAGACTCAGCACTCTGAACAAACAAAACTCTAATCAGATCCTTCCAAAAGTCAACTGATGGCATACAATTATATCAAAACATAATCAAATGTCTTACATTTCGCCGGCTTCTTCTGCTGCCACCTGTCCTACTAGAAATGGTAAAGCTGCAGAATGTAGCAAACTCATATGAGCATAAGTTAACACCCTTACAGAAAATGACCAATCAATTCATATGTGCATAACTAAACACCCTTACAGAAAATGACCAATCATCACACAAGTAAATTAACAAATTACCAACCTTCCTCGGCTGCTATCAAGCGACGAAGAAACATAAGAATCCAGGCCTAAACTCTCTGAAGTCAGAAGGAAATCAGACGGGCAGAATGAAGAAGAAGACACCTGCGTCTCTGGAACGGCATTAGAGATTTGCTGTAATCCTGGCAGCGCCCACTTCATTCCATTCTCTATATTTTCAGTCTCTCTCTTCTCCTTTTCCTCCGAATCAGTAGATTTCGGGATGGACAAGAGTTTCTCGAATGCCTTAACCAGATGCAACACTCTCCCAGATCCAGTCTCCGGCACACTCTCCCTTGCAGCCTCCATTAACTTTTCCCTTCTCCTCTTGATTACAGAACTAGTAGGGGCAATTTCACCAGGACCCTCCTCGTAGTTCTGCTCCTGCTTCACTGGACTTTCATCAAACACTTCATCGGCATCATCAATACCAGGGCCTCGGTTCTTGAAGAACTCCTCCTGTGAAGCCCGGAGGCTCTCGTAAGCCAAGCACACACACTTCTGCCCTTTATTGCCGCACTTACAAACCACCGCCGGCGCCGAAGATACCGTCTTATCCCTCTTCTTAGCGACGATGAATTTTCGCTCCCGGATCCTGAGCTTGTTCGGCGGCGAAACCACGGGCTTAGGGCTGCATTTCCTGGCGGCGGATTTCGGGGTTTTGGTGATGGATTTGCTCGCCGGGGAATTCTTACTCGCCGGACTTGAAAAATTGGGATTGTAATTCTCGGAATTTCTGATCTTGGAGGAGCCTTTCACAGGGGTGATTGATCCGGCGGACGGCGCCTTCAAATCCATCGGAGATCGGCCGGTGGTAAAGGTTAGTTGAATCTAGGGTTTTCAGTGGAAATGGAAAGGGGGATTTTCTGGGCGAGCGGAGAGGCTGAATTGGGGCGGATGTGAATTGAATTTCATTGATGAGCGAAGAGAAAGTGAAGGGATAATAGAGGAACGTTATTCAAGTGCAACGGCTAGTTTTCTTTTCCGGGCTTATTTTCGGAGCGTTATTAACAAGGGGTGTTTTAAAAATGATTTGATAACACTGTCAACAGATTACCGTTAAGCTCCGGAGGATGGGACTTCTTATTTGGGGCCTTCACGTATTGGGCTATAATTTATTGAGCATTTTTCTCAGATCCATTGACATGATTTGTAAAACTAAATATTAAATATATATATATATATACATTATATAGAAGAATAAAGATCTCTAGAATATATAATGTTGCATTTCTTTCTTTTTAAAAATAATTATTTTCATGATTTCATCAGTCGTACCATATTTGATATTATGGTTATAGAGTATACGTGAAATGCACTTATTTTATTATTGAAAATTTACTAGTGTGTTGACAGTGTTGTATGAATTCCACCGGTATAGTACGGTCTCACAATTCAAAACAACTAAATACCATTAATATTAAATTACAATTACAAATGAGAATTGCAAGTGTGATTAATACCATTAAATTAGAGAACCATATAGTCATTGTTATGTTTATTTTAATCTAGTCATTGTTATGCAATAGTTAAGTATGATTTGTCAAAGATGTACTAGTAAACTAATATATGATTAGACTAAGAAAAAATCATATTATAATTGTAAATATTGTATATGAGTAGACTGATCATATAGTTTTTAAAAGTTACATGCCTTTTTTAAGTTAAATAAAAGTTAAATGCACGCTATTATAGTATACTAATATATTACTCCATCTGTCTTAGGCAAAACTACTTAGTTGATTTTTCAAAGTCAAACTGAGTCGACTTTGATCATGAATATCTTCATTTTTATGTTTTAATTTTTTAAAAAAGAAAAATGATAATTTGATATCATATGATATGTTGAATCTAAAAAAAATCAATTAAATCTAGATATATATATTAATAGAAATCAAAGTCGTATCAGTTTAACTTTGAAAAGTCAACTAAACAGTTTGGATGAGACAGCGGAAGTATTTAATTGGATTAATTTTAATTTATTCTAATTTATATTGCTAGAAAACTATATTGCATCAACTAGGACAGCATCATTTTAGGCTTCCATTAAATAGTTCACTAAGGGCAGGAGTAAAATGAAAATTTTAATAGTATATTATTTTTTATTAATCTATATTTTAACTTAATTAATATTGTTCAATATAAAAAAATATCAAAGCACAAAAACAATATGTGATATTGAGGACGATCGCTAAACAGAAATAGAATGAGTGAATGAGCATCATTTTCGTGTGGTCTTTTGTTCTTTTGGAGTGCAATGATTTGGACTTTCCTTACAAATCACTACAGCATTATTGCCATCAACGAAGCTGATTCTTAAACTAAAAGGAATTAAATTCAGTCTGTTTCGTCGGGTAAATAGAAATTATAATTTAGTTGACACTTTCCGAATAATTTATGAAAAATTGATCATCCAGTACAATATTTGTTTTTTTCAAATTGTCGGTTGGCTATAGTTTAAAGGCATTTCATAAGTAGAAAAGTATGAATACGGAAGAACATGAATCGCACGTTTTTCTGCTCTTTCATGAAAGCGACTTACTATAAACAAGCATGGTTAACAAATCTAATCGAATATATAATAAAATATTGAACGATTATTTTCTTTTGGAAACTTAGGCTGTACAGATATTGAGTATTTAATTCCTGAAATAATAATAATCGGGTGCCTATTTTTCAACAAATAAGTAAACATTAAAGAGAAAGTCTTGGGTGAGACCTGTCCTTGTGGAGACCAAGAGCAGAGGAATGAGCATTTACTGTTTCTGCTTGATCTTTTAGTCAGTTTGTTTGATCTTTCAATCAATGTCCTTGAGTATTTTTGTTTTGCCTTGATTTTTCAGTTAATTTCATTTTTCGTTCAATTTGCTTGATCTTTCGGTTAATTTTCTTGATCATTTCCTTGGTCAATTTCACCAACGACAAATTCAATCAAAGAAATCGGCGGGTTTAAAGCTCACCAACGACAAATTCAATCATATAATCTTTGGTCTCATTTGAGACCTGTCTCAAATGAGAATTTGCCAACATTAAATATAGCGTGAAAAAGATAGATCACTTCGGAGATATTTTTTCGGTTAAGAGTGGCCAGAATGCAAATTATTATTTATTTATTTTTTTGAAAATGAATGCAAATTACTTGATGTTGTCTGTGTAGCAAACCGCTACCAGGCACCAGCAGCTATGCTATTGGTATATGACATCTTACCAAATTACATTTTTGAAGTCTTCAACAAATTAATGATGTCTCTCACGTTAATTAGGAGTCTTGGATATTAAAATTACATGTATTTGGACCAATGAGCCGGTCTTTTCATGTATAAACCATAAATTATTATTTTATGGCTTTAATTCACTTGTTTTGTTCATATAATCTAAAAAATTAACGAGATAGTAGTAGAAGTTTATTTATTTTCTTTTTTTATGTTGATGTTTATGTAATTCAAATTGACATTGAAAAATAACAATTAATTACAGAAGAATTTGTGCAATTCTAACATTCATGTTATCCATATTTCAAACAACATATTACACAACGAACTAATATGAATTTTTTTTCCATTTTAATTAAGTCATATTGAAACTACATTTCAAATTAATGAAGCAGAAACCACAAGCTTATTTCCGCACCTCTATTATGCAAATATGTTAAGTGAGGTTTTAAGATGCCCGTTAATAGGAAAGGTGTTAAACGAATTATCTACAACTGTGAAAATGTTAAGCGAGGTAATGACATGATGTCATATAGTAGAAATGAGGAACAGGTGGAGTAGCGCGAATGTTAAGTGAGGAAGTGACATACTCACATCCAATAACGGAACCAGACACTAATATTCGGAGGAGCGAGATTGAACTGGGGGAACGAGATTGGACTGGGGGAGCAAAATCAGATTGCAAAGTCTGAACTTCAAATTGTTACAGTAATATAGGTTATTAACAAAAAATTTGGGGGAGCGGTCCGGCCCAGCCCCGCGCTCCCCCAATTCCGTCCTTGCTCACATCTAATAGATATTAGTAGCGGGAAATGAGTGTACAAACATTTAACTAAAATTTTAGAGATATTTGAATATTGTTTAAGAGAAGATTTCATGTGAGACCAGTATCAATTAAGATCAAGGACAAATGTTTATCTTCCCACTTTCAACCCCGATCTTTTACATATTAAACATGATCATTCATTGTATTATTTATGATTTTCTCACTTTCAAGATTGATCTTTTACCTATTAAACATGATCATTTAGTGAGAATAATTGATACAAATATTGATGGCAATTTTCAATAAAATCAACAATCTCACGATTTAAGTTATGAAACTAATATTATTCTATAACTCGAACTTTTGGAAAATTCATAATTATACAAACGCATATTGCGATAGTAAATTCATTATTATTACGCACAAGCTCACTAGATTGGCGACTCTTATGTGTTACACTAAATAAATCACTACGTTCCCCTCAAGTGGACATATATTGATCATTTGAAGATGATTAAAACAAATTAATTTTTATCATCGATAAAATTAAATATGGAAAATTTAGAGTCAACTCTACGTCCATTGGCTAATTCGGGTATTTAAAATGTGACCACCGAATGAAAATGTACGTGTCAAAAGTGTTACGTAGAAACGGGAAAGAAAATGGCGAAGATTAAGAAAAGCAACACGTTCCTGGTACGCTACAAGGTCAACAAATGGCAAACCAACCGGGAATATGCTCACATTCCAAGCGACCTTCATACAATACAGCGCAACGCCACACCTAAAGTCGTGCTCCACAGTATCGCACGAACCGTGAAAACGCGTCGTATAAAATGAATGTAAAGCACATGATTTCCCCGGCTTCATTTTCCATGGATTTAGTTATATTACCCTTGCATGTTTAACTAAATTAGCATATATACCCCCCAAATATAGCCATATAATGATTAACTTTAGAAATCAATTATATTTAGATGTTAAAAGTTATAATTGACTATACCAAATTTACCATTAAAATTGCTCTTAAACAAAAATCTGTTCATAACTCCATATGAAGTTGAAATTCATTCCCAACAAAGTTAGAGGCTACATCATGTTACAATGTCCTAAATAAAATATGAAAACGACAATCATACAATTGTTAGGACCAACGTGTCTGGAAAAATAATGTATGTTCTCAATTCATTTATTTGATCTTTTGAAAAAGATGTTACTAAATGTAGCCGATATTTTATTATTATAGTCCAAAGTACATAATGAATATATAAAAATATCCTCATTTTTAGTGATGGAAAAACTAGGCTACTTACTAACAAATGGTAATATGGTCGTTTGATATGATTTTTTAAATTACAAGAGCAAAATCTTGGATTACCAATTTAATACTCTTGTACCTTGTTGACATTGGAGTATTAAACCAATTTATCATATGAACCAAGTTACCATTTAAACCAACCTTGGAGTATTAACTTGTTGACATAAAGAAAAATAAGTCAAGCACTACAATATTAAAATAGTTATACACCTAAATTATAGATGAGGCAAAGTTCAAGGAGGTAAATGCAATTTATTTTATTACTCGCTAGAGTAATGATTATAACAATTTTAAAAATTTATCTCCACAAGTGGGCCACGTCTTAAATAGAGTGTTTCAGACATTTCCATGCAAAGCTTTGAGAATTCCTATTTTACCCCTAGTCTATGTTAACTAATCTTGCGCAACGTGCCAAACCGACTCCTTAGCCCAGGGACAAGACTTGGAATCTGCGGCCCGGAGTGCTGACCCGGGAGAGTAGATCTCGGATCCGCAGCAGCTATAAAATCAGGCGCCCGCTAGTTTTCTAACAAACGCCTTATTCCCATTCACTGCTCCTCCTCCTCCTCCTCTTCCAGATCTCTGACAAACGCCAAAGAAGTGATCCAACAGGTAAACTCCATTGTTTTTCGAATTCAATTTGATTTCGCCATTGCATTTGCACGATCAGCTCACCTTCGGAGGTGGAAAGATTTGGTTTGATCACGAGCTGTTGAATTCCGTTTTTTTTTGTTATCACATGATTGTTTTTATAATTGGGTGTGATTTTTCATTTTCTTTGTTGTTTTGATTGGCCGAATTGTGTTTGGTCGGTGATTTGAGGTGCATGCTTAATTGGATTGTGAGATAATGATTGATGATTGGTTAGATCTATTAGCATTTTGTTAGAATTTTGCGAGGATCTGATTCTGAGGTTGTAACAGCAATTTAGATTTGCTGCCTTTGTGATCAACTGGCTTGTTTATGTGTGCGGATCACGGTAGTGGATCTGTTCAGAATGCTGTTGGTTGTGATTTGGAGTGTTTGACATTGCTAAGATCTCGATCACTCCTTTAGTCGTGCAATCCGTGGTCTATGGAATTAGCTGATTGCCTGTGCCATTACATGAATTCAGTAATGATGCAAAATTTGATAAACTCTTGCTCATTTTGTTATGATCTGGCATTCTTCCTGTTAAAATTGAACAACTTTCTGAACGTGTTTTTGATGATGAGCTTCTGCCTCAGATATAATAAGTTTGTAGTCTGATTATGTGTTGAATCTAGCTTTTATATGAAGAAATATCTCTTCTTTATTGGAGTTAGAATGATGCATGATCTTTCATAAGATGTACATGTAAAATGTTACATGCTCTTTTGCAAAAATGTACCTTTTGAACATTATGGGACTGAACACATGTTGAGAGAATAATTTTGAGGTGCTATTCAATTTAACCGACATTTTTGCAACAATCAATCTGATTTTTTAAATCCCCAAGTTGTGCACTTTGAGTTTCAATGATCACTTGTGCCTGTGAACTCATCCATTATGTCTTTTAACTTCAGATCGCTTAAGTAGAGGAATCATGGTGAAGATTTGCTGCATTGGGGCTGGGTATGTGGGTGGTCCCACTATGGCTGTTATAGCTCTTAAGTGCCCAGATGTTACAGTTGCTGTTGTTGATATTTCTGTGCCTCGGATCAATGCCTGGAACAGTGACCAGCTACCCATTTATGAGCCAGGTCTTGATGATGTGGTGAAGCAGTGCCGTGGCAAGAACCTGTTCTTCAGCACCGATGTGGAGAAATATGTACAAGAGTCTGATATTATCTTTGTGTCTGTCAACACCCCCACTAAGACCAGAGGTCTTGGAGCTGGCAAAGCTGCGGATCTCACATACTGGGAGAGCGCAGCCCGCATGATTGCTGATGTCTCAAAGTCTGACAAAATTGTGGTGGAGAAATCAACTGTTCCAGTCAAGACAGCTGAGGCCATTGAAAAGATCTTGACACATAACAGCAAAGGAATCAACTTTGACATCCTGTCGAACCCAGAGTTTCTCGCTGAAGGAACTGCAATTGAGGATCTCTTTAAACCAGATCGTGTTCTGATTGGAGGCCGGGAAACCCCTGGAGGCCAGAAGGCTATCCAAGCACTGAAAGCAATTTATGCTCAGTGGGTGCCTGAAGAGAACATCCTCACCACCAATTTGTGGTCTGCTGAGCTTTCCAAGCTCGCTGCCAATGCATTCCTTGCTCAAAGGATCTCATCTGTTAATGCCATGTCTGCTCTCTGTGAAGCCACTGGAGCCGATGTCACCCAGGTTGCATATGCCATCGGGAAGGACTCTAGGATCGGCCCCAAGTTTCTGAACGCCAGTGTTGGTTTTGGTGGGTCATGCTTCCAGAAGGACATTCTGAATCTGGTCTACATTTGTGAGTGCAACGGCCTTCCTGAGGTAGCAGAGTACTGGAAGCAAGTCATCAAGATCAATGATTACCAGAAGAGCCGATTTGTGAACCGATTGGTTTCCTCAATGTTCAACACAGTAGCCAACAAGAAGATTGCTGTCCTCGGATTTGCCTTCAAGAAAGACACCGGTGACACAAGAGAGACCCCAGCTATTGACGTCTGCAAGGGGCTTCTGGGTGACAAGGCAAGGGTGAGTATCTACGACCCACAGGTGACTGAGGATCAAATCCAGAGGGATCTCAGCATGAACAAGTTTGACTGGGATCACCCCCTCCACCTGCAGCCAATGAGCCCCACCACCAAGAAGCAAGTGAGTGTGGTTTGGGATGCATATGAGGCAACCAAGGATGCCCATGGTGTCTGCATTCTCACAGAATGGGACGAGTTCAAGACTCTGGATTACCAGAAGATCTATGACAACATGCAGAAGCCAGCATTCATCTTCGATGGCAGGAATGTTGTGAACATGGAGAAGATGAGGGAGATCGGCTTCATCGTTTACTCCATTGGAAAGCCCTTGGACGCCTGGCTCAAGGACATGCCTGCTGTTGCCTAAATCAGTTCATCTTCCTCCTCATCATCATCATCATCAGGACAAGAAATATATAGGGCAAGAAGCAGTCAGCTGGATTCATAACAATTTTTTTCCGCGGTATAATCTCAGTTTGTTCGTTTTAAAGTTATGTTTTGTTCCCCTTCTTTTTTGTAGTTATCCCCTGGTTCAAATTTCCCTGAGTGGGAAAACTCTAAGCTTACACTCTATACATTTGTATTAATGATACTACCATTTTGGTGTTTACTACTTGTCATTTGTTTTATAAGATGATTACAAGTTCAGTTCATACAAGTTCCTAGCTAGCTTTTGTCTATTTACGGTTCTTTTCATTTTCTCCGAGGTTAGACAAAGGATTTTTGTTTTTGTGAAACTACTACAAGGTCTGTTTAAGGCTTAGATGAGTTGAGATTAGCTATGAATTGTCTCCAAATCTGCAATGGATGAAAAACTTGTAGGCTCCATACTCCATAGCCTTCAAATGTGAGATTAGCTTCTGGTAGTATGTCTTAGTGATGACGTCACCACATGGTAAGCTACCGACTGTTTGACCTTCATCAGTCGGTGTAACTGTTTAATTAAACACAGAAGCAGTATTTTTTCAAAAAAAAAAAAAAAAAAACACAGAAGCAGTATAGTTAGCATATGACTTTTTAATCTACACTATTGTCCTGTTTGCTTAACCTCATTTTTGAACTGAAATGAAAATTAACGACTGAAATAACGTTGAAGGTCATCAGATTATATTTTTACTAAACTGAACTGATCTAGATAAAAGTTCTACAACTAAGTATACTTATTTATTTATTTCTGAACTGAACTTAAATAAATTTAATTGTATAACGGGAAAGACTTTTTTTTAAATATATTTAACTAAACTAAACTAATCTAATATACATAAAATTTATGGCTAGACTGAAAAATATATAAATATATATATAATTGATCCGATCCAAAAAAACTCTGCCAAAAATGCCCTTATTCTACTTTCCAAAATTAGCAAAAGATATTTAGCGTAATATCAATAATTAATATAAATATATTGGAATTTTTTTTATTACAAAATTGGTGACGGCAGCCTTGTTGTTTGTATTGGCAAAAACTTGCCACGTTCATGTTTACATGACATGCAACCCCAAAAAATCCAGAAAGCTGTCTTTCTTTTTAATAACAGAAGTTTTGCGAAAATTAAACTCCAGCGGTCATCAGTTAAAGGAAAGAGCATCCAAAAACATATATTTGAAATCCCCATTTCCAAAAAGGAAAAAATGAGGAGAAAAGGAAATTAAGCTTAACCACCCTTTATCTTGCTTCCTCCACTCCAATCCCATTTATAGATAAACATAATTTTGTTAAATTGTGTTGAATTAAGCACAGCTAAATTATCTTCAAAAAAAAAAAGCACAGCTAAATTAATTAAAATGAAAAGAAAAATATATTTCTTATAGGTTGGACATGAACGAGTAAACCTAAAAGAATTCTTTGAATATTCATTTAAATTTCTCAGATAAACTTATGTTCATTATAAATCAGCATATATATTAGAGCAAATCCAACACGATTGCTAATTTATTCTAAAATATAGAATTAAAACTAATAAATTCTATATTTTTTCTCCTCAATATCAATAGGTTTTCCATTTTAAAGATCTCCAAAACTTTACTTCTCTTTATCTTTCTTCATATATTGAGAAATATTTATTTTCTTTCCTCAAATCTTTGTAATATAAATTAAGATAGAGAATATGTTGGATTTTTAAAAAAAAATCTAAACTTTCTAAAAATAGTAAAAATCTCTATTATAGTATTGATGAGAATAATATAGTACAATATCTTTCATCTCTACATTTTAAACCACTTTGGTTTCACAAACAGTTTAAAAAATGATTGGAAATAATTATTATTCCTACCATAACATATAGTAGCTATTTTGTTTACCATTACTATGTATAAATTATTATAATTAGGACATGGGCTGAATCTATCTACTCTAGTAGTTTAGAGTAGTGTGGTTGAGTAGTGTAGTAGCTCAAACTAGAGTTCTTCAACCAATATTAAATCTTTTAAGCATGAACATCAATGCAATTTAGTTCAGGATCAATACTCATCAGTAATCATCACATCACAACCTAAATCAATAAAACACAATATCATTTCATCTCAAGTTCTCAACTGAGTATAACTTATATATGAACAATCTAATTTGGATATCATGTCAAACATAAATAAACACCATTATCTAATAATGGATAATTAAGTGTGTTTAATCATGTTACCTTTAGTTTATCTCAATGCAGAGTCCATACTATAATTAAAAAGTAATACATGTTGTTTGTTACTGTTAGATATTATTTCTCACTGAAATAAACTTGAACTAAACTAATGAAATTTAATGTATTGAAAAAAAATTCAACATAACCGAGTTAACCTGAATTTCATCAAATCACATTTTCACTGAAGTGAACTAAATTAATCTTTGCCAAACCGGGGTTAAGATGAAACCAAATTCGGAAAATAGTGAAAGTGAAGATTGAATTATAAAAAAACTTGAATCAATTGTAGTAAAAAGTAAAAACGGTAGTAACTTATTATGGTAAATTAATGGTTTTTTCCCACTCTTTTTTTCTAAAGAGCAGTCCAGTTCTGGTGCCAGCTGGGCTCATATTTGGTGTATGCTTGCCTCCATGCAAGGCGGTCAGCTTTATATAAAAACGAGGAAATTACACACTCCTCCCCCTCAAAGCACCACCTCCACCTCCACCCACCACCCAACACACACCTCTCCGCCTTTACTACTCACTTCCAGACCAGATTGCAATCCTCAATTCCGGCTTTTCTTCTTCTTTCTTCACCGCATTCTTCAAATTCCCTTCTCTCCAATTCTCCGCGCGGCGACCTGAATTCCGCTCTCTGATCCCGATCCACCGACTCCCTGATCGAGATCCCTCCCGATTCCTGAAGGTTTCGACTCCACTCGAATCAGGGTTTCTTGTTCTTGGGAATTGGGGAAGATGCGGAAGGTTGCTCAAGAACAGAGGTTCGAATGCAGGTTCTGCAGCAAGCGGTTCTCCAGCGGGAAGTCACTGGGCGGCCACATGAGGTGTCACCTGGCCCTGATTTCCGCCTCCAAGAGAAACGGCAAGCAGAAGATCAGGGCAGAGGATGAAGAAGGCGGTGGCGGCATTGGTGGCCGGCCTCACCGGAATTCCAAGAATTTCACGCCTGTGCTATCGGACAGCAGCTTTAGCGATGGCGATGATGACGATCGAGAAGGGTACGAAAGCCTGAAAAAGAAATCTTTGGGGGTTTCTCCCAATTTGGTGCACAGTGATGATATGGTGCTGAGGAAAAGGCACATGTGTGAAAAATGCTTCAGGAAGTTCCCCTCTGTGAAAGCCCTAGCTGGTCACATGCGGACCCACTCTCCGAAGCTGGTGGTGAGGAATCAAGAACAGGAGCAAGATGAAGATGAACATGTTTGCAAGACTTGCGGAAAGGGGTTTGATTCTGTGAGGGCGTTGTATGGCCACATGAAGTCTCACTCCAAAAGGGGGAGATTCCGCTCGATCTCGGCTGATATCGACCTTGTTTATCCCAGGAAGAAGCGATCGGTTTTGATCAGGCACAGAAGTGACCCGAATCCGCCTGTTTCTGAGGAGGCGGAGAATGCTGCCATGGGGCTGATGATGCTGTCAAAGGATACTTGGGATTGCATTGACAAGGCAGAAGAGGTAAAGGAAAGTGATCTTGATTCTGGCTCATCTGAGTTTACTGATATTGTTTCTGATGATCCTGAGAACAGTGAGGGTTCTGATCCGAAGGATGTGCAATTGGTGGATTGTGAAGGGGATTTTAATTCCCCTGATGCATCAAAATGTTGCTGCCTTACAAACACTGAGTGCTGTGACATCTCACCTGATGGTGCTGCAATGGTGGCTTCTGAATTCCAGGGTGATCCTAGCAACATTGAGGCTTCAGATGTGCAATTGGTTGTTTCTGACAGGGATTTGAATACTCCGGTTGCATCAGATGGCAATGAGGATGATGGTAATGACAGTGCTGTGTTTTCTGGATCGCTCAAGCGCGAGTATAAGTGTGTCAGCTGTGATAAGACATTTAGTTCGCATCAAGCGCTGGGAGGTCACAGAAACAGGTGGAGAATGCTTGGTTCTTGCACTACAAACACTGAGTGCAGTGATGTTTCACCTGATAGTGCAAATGAAAAGCTGGTTTTTGAGCCGAGCAAGATCAGTTTGGAGCATGAGTGTGAGATCTGCTTCAAGGTTTTCCCCACTGGCCAGGCTTTGGGAGGCCACAAGAGGGCTCATTACAACGCGAACCATGAACTCCGCTGTGTGCAAACCAACAGTTTCTTTGGTCAAAACGATGATGCTCAGCAAGGTGGTGTTGGATTCAAGCCATGGTGGAGTGGGAATGCAGCCCTTCTGACCTAGGAAATGAAGCTCCTTTTTGTTCATGGTACTTTTGCTGAACTTTTTCTTGTTCCATTCTGTGCAGTGAGTGTGGACTAGTAGTGTAAATGCAGCCATCTGTATAATGTTTTCAGTCTTTTCTTGTGTAATGATGTAGTAGTTGTTGGTGATGGTGTTTGAGTACTGAAAATGGAAATGGCAAAGATGTAATTCAGTCATTCATCATCTATGTGTTTTGACTTTTGAGTTAGCTGGAGTAAGGAACATCTTGATGTAATAGAGTATATAGTCTTCTAATAAGGATAATAAGATGGGATCTGAGTTGGTTGTTTGTTTGGTCACTTGAACGTCCTTTTCTTTATGGTTTGAATCGTTTGATATAGGAGAATACTTCACCAAAAAATCCACTCTGTTTGTGTGTTTTCTTTCCCTTCTGGCAACTAATCGAGTTAACAGTATATCTTATAGTTTTTACACGCTGAATTGCTGATTACATTTCTAGGCCTTACTCTTGTCTTCAAAGCTGTTACATGTCAAAGTGAAAAAAAAAAAACCTGCATTTAAATGGAAAAATCATTAACCGACTTAAATTGCTTAATTTAGCAGGGGTAAAATAGTCATTTATGCTAGTATTCAAGCTTGAAACACGCCTACTTTTCTGAAAGTAATCAAATTGTGGAGTGAAATATATGAAAAATGACCATCTTGTCTCCTCTAAATTAGGCATAAGAATCGTGTTTTTTGAAATGTTAGGTTTTTATGGTGGTTTTAAGTTTTCAAAGAAGAGAAGATGACCTAGAAAACAAATCGAACAAAGTACATGCTATGGTGTGATCTGAATTTGTTTCGATAAGTTGTATAATAGTTGGTTTTGAGTTAGGACACCTTTTCAAGTCAATATAAACGAGTTGGTTTGGATCAATGCATCATTGAGCTTGTTATGTTTCGAAGTAGGCGATTAAAGGTTTAGTTTCTTGAGTTTAGCTTATTCTGCGTATTTTTTGTATTGCAATTGTATTGTTTATAGTTGTCCTTGTTGTTTAGAATATATTCATACCGTGTGATGCCAATAAAAAGAGATGATTACGCTTAAAAAATCTTCGTACTTTCATAAAATAGATGTTGCATGCAAGTTGGTTTAGGGTTTAGTGCCGTAATTTCGCACCACCGCCATTTAAAAGCCGTCAAAAGTTATTCAAACTCATTATCAGAGCCGTCACAAATTTGTCCACCTCGCTAGTTGGTCATTTTCAGTGAGAAACGCGTAGAATTATGGGTTTGTTTTCACCCCATGAAACCTTAAGATAACTTCTGTTTCATAGTTTTACAGTTTTACTACGCTTGAGAGTATGGAGTAGAGTCTATATGAAACTAACTCTGCAAGATAAAGAAACGAGAACAGGCTTCTACTGTTTCTTGACCTGTTTCTTGGCTCTCTTTTTATCGGAATAGGGATCGATGATTATGTTTTTTCTAAAGCTGAGATACATGACAAAATCATCATCAATTCTATGCCCAGCATATCCACGAACCTGCTAACTTCAACGCTAATCAAACTTGGTACCTTGAGAGATTCAAGAAGATGGAATTCACGCAAGAGAATATTAACATCTTCCCTGTCATATAAATCTAACTGTTTTGAAAGACTAACAAAACAAGCCAAACTATATATATATAACAAACTATTCCGCAATTCAACTTACTTTATATGCACAAGAGTATACCCACAAAAAGAACAAGATCAACAACATGGCCCTAGCCTTTCCACAGAATGAGCTAACTGAATGACTAATTTAACAGAAGAAGGCATCATTTGTTCAAGCTTCCTGACCTGCCTTTTATGCCTTATCTTGTCCCAAATGCCAGGACTCCCAACCTTATGAAGGGTAACGGTTACCTTTTCTAACGCCATGGCGTTTTCCAAGAGATACTCGACAAGTTCATCATCTGCTGTACAGCCACGATATCCGCGATACTCGATAACTTTAAGATGTTGGAGAGGAAGCCTTGGACCTCTCTCCAGTTCTCTCTCTAATCCAGATGGTTCATGGTACCATTCCAACTGAAAAGACAAACACAAAATCAATCAAGAAAATCTTTACTGCAATGGTCAAGAAAACATTTCTTAAGAAAGAATGATAACTCACATCTAGCACAAGCTTCTCCAACTTTGGAGATGATGTTATCAGAGAAGTTAAGCAAATGAGGCTTTCATCTCCAACTTCTCGAACACATAAGTTTAATCTTTTCAACTCAGCCAGCTGGGGAACCTCAGTAAGCTTTGCCTAACATGAATGGTAACATTATATTAACACCAAAAATGCACACACATACTAACAGATAACACAACCAAATCAATTTCAAGTACTAACCTGATTAACATCATAAGATGAGATATGTAAGCTAAGAACCTCTAGTGTCGATAGGCACGTGGAAAGCTTTGGAAGCATTTCTCTAAGTGGTCGCCGATATCCAGCTTCAGCAATCAACACATTCACAAGTTTCGGAACATTTTTAACCACCAGATGCCTAACCTTCACGATTCTAAGTGAGACAAGACAATAGGCATCACACACAATGATGGAGTCTAGATATTTACAACGCATAATCTCCAGATGCTTTAGGACAAGAGATGGACCGCAAACTTCAACACTATACAAACCTCCTGACTCTTGCACTTTGAGCGAATCAAGGAAAGGGAATTTGTGCAAGAAAAGATAGACATTATCCTGAGTCACACACACCCCTCTTAAGCTGAGTGATCTTATCAGAAACGCATTGCTCTGGTAGAGGAGCCAATCTGGGAAACAATATGGCCCTATTGCACGATAATACCAGCCATCAAATTCATTTTTCAATAAATCCAATTCCAGCCTTTGCACTCCTTTAGAAAATGCATAGCTGAGCCATTTATCGATATCCTCTCGGGAAGAGCAGTCTAAATCAAACTGAATTTGAAAATCGCCTATGGCCACAGCCTTGTGGGATTGCAGCACCCTATTTACCCATTCTACATACTCGCGCCTAAGCCTAAAAAGAATTTGAGGATGCGTTACTAACTGCTTCGACTCGTGAGAAGTAGCAAAATCAAGGTTAGGTGCAAGCAGCCAAAGTCCATTCCAATATCTAGACAGTATAGTTGTTTTAGCAGCTTCCCTTACAGGAAGAAAAGAAATTATGCGGATAAGAATATCACTCGGGAGCTGACTAATTTCATCATCTCCCACCGTCTGCTCACATTTCGCAAACTAGCAATCAAGCAAGAATGAACCCAGATTACTATTCACTTCCTAGTAAGATTCAAAGACGACCATGTAAAGCGAAGTTTGATTGCTCACCTTCCTCACTGCTGGAGAAGTACGATGATGTCCAAACAGAAGTTGTCTGAAACTCGTGACTGTAATGATGAACAGATACAGAAACAAGAGTGATAAAAGCTCCATCTTCACTAGAATTCACGGTGAAGAACTGCTGACAGAGATAGAAGAGGTTAAAAGGAAAAATTATACTTACTAGCATTTCCATCACTACATACCTGGAGCTCCAGAAAATGTTTGCTGGCAGTGGCAGGGGAAATTACATCATTTCGACGCTTCCTAGGTTTCAGATTAGGGAAGTTTTTTGAATGGGGAAACTGGAAAGAGTGACAAACGACAATCTATTCGATAATTACATTTAACCCCTCGTGGTTTTATCAAACTGCGTTTATTCCCTTGAGGTTATTTACGGACAAGGCCAAACTTCATTAAAACCCTCGCCATTCTTCCACTATGCCCCTGCCCAATAGCGCTTATTTCCGGTACCTCCAGCACCTACCAGTAGGGGTGGGCAAAAAAACCGAAAAACCGAAAACCGAACCGAAACCGAAAAATCCGAAATCGAATAAACCGAACCGAATTAAATATATGGTTTTCGGATATCCGAATTGATAAAACCGAATTATAAATATGGTTTTTGGTTTGGTTTCGGTTTTCGAAACTCAAACCGAAACCGAACCGAAAACCGAATTACAATTAATTAAATTAATTATTAATAAATATAAAAATTAAATAAATATTTATGAATATAAAAATAACAAAATTAGGGACCATCTATAGGTTTTACTATCTATGAATAATAAAAATAACCGAATTATGTTTATTTATAGGTTTTATTAGATTTTTGGATTGAACCGTGATTGGATTATTTTAGATTTAAAATTTTATTTAAATGGAATTCGGGTTATTTGGTTTGTTCGGGTTAAACCGAAAACCGAATTCTGAATTCGGTTCGGTTTTTCGGTTTGTTCGGGTTATTCGGTTCGGTTTCGGTTTTGAATTTTTTTTGAAAAAAACCGAACAAACCGAACCAAATAACCCGAAACCGAATAAACCGAACCGACGCCCACCCCTACCTACCAGCACCCTCCAGCACTTGTCACTATTCACATACATAAATGATTTATTTTTTAAAAAATAATAAAAAATAATTTTTCTTTAAAATTAGTTTCAATATGTTGTGTACGAATTAATCATTCTTTAAATATATAGTTTCATAATTATGTACATCATAATTATACAATTTTAATTTAATTTCAACCCCCTCCAGCACCTTCCAGCACCAGCTATCAATTCCAGCACCCTATTGGACAGGACCTATATATAAGCACAAGCTCCCTGGCACGGCGAGTGTATCCGATCACCGTGTCTAAGAACATCCGTCACCCTGCAAGTCTGCAACCATGGTTTTCGCCAAGAAAAACGTAAGTATCACCATCTTCATATGGCTATTATTTGGTTTGTTTTTTGTCTTTTTCGAATGAATTTTCATGGAGCTTAACAATTTGGATTTTTGTCCGGTGGTTCAGAAGTGGAGTCACGAGAATATCAACAGCAGGCTTGCTCTGGTTATGAAGAGTGGAAGGTACACTCTGGGCTACAAGACTGTGCTGAAGTCCCTCAGAAACTCCAAGGGTATGTATAATGTATTACTGTGTAGTTATTAACAAATTTTATTTCATGTTGACAGCTTAAACTTAGATGATAAGTACTTGTTTTGGGTGTTTTTGGAAATAATGATTATGAGTTAATCCGAAATTGATATAAATGGATCAATGTAAAGATAGTGTTAGACGTGATCCTTTTGTCTTTCCCAGAATATTTTTCGTCTTTATTTTGAAAATGGTAGTGTTTGATGCTGTGAGTCTAACTTTAATTCCGGCTTCTTTTGCACAGGAAAGTTGATTATCGTTGCTGATAACTGCCCTCCCATCCGTAAGTCCGAAATAGAGTACTATGCTATGTTGGCGAAGGTTGGAGTTCATCATTACAGTGGGAGTAAGTACTCTTCTGTCCACACATCGTACATTGTTTACGATGGATGATCTTTCTCCTTTCTGTTGCATTATCTATTGAGTGATTGGTGTTGCATTGTCTACCTGTTCGGTTTAGTTAGCCATTCTTAAAGCCACTGTAACAGAAATTTTCATTGGGATGGGGTCTTTTTGAAAGCTTCGCTATCTGGTCTGCAGAATCGATTTGTTTCTGATTGACTCGTTCCCTTGAAGTTAAATTAAGTGTGCTGTTTTATTTTATTTTATCTTCATCACTCTTTCTTGTGATTGGAGAATTGTAGGACAGCTACATTTGTCTGGTCAAAAGTGCTAAAGTCTTTAGACTATTCAGTTAATACAAAGCCTTTCTTAGTAATTGCGCTGGGGCTGTTTGGAAGCTTTGCTATCATTTTGTTCCCTTGAGCTATATTTGAATGTGTTGTTTCATTTTAAAATCTGTTGAATTCTTTGTTAATTCAATGCTTTACTGTATATTTGAAGAAATGTTCAGTCTCAAGGTCTCCGCTCCGAAGAGACGGTTGCAAAAGGATCAAATCAAATCTTGGGGAAAATCTATTGAATTTCTCAAATGGAAAAGATGCTGCTGCTGAGCTTATATACAAGATTAGACCACCAATTCTTAGGTGCCAGCCAAAACGACAAGGCATAGGTGTCGTTTTGGTTAAACCGCCTAAATTTGGACTCAAAAATAAACTAACAGTAAAATGCAACAGACTTCAAACAGTGCAGACTTCAAACAGTAAAAAGACTTCAAATAGTAAAATGCAGCAACTTCAAATAGTAAAATGCAGCAGACTTCAGGATCATTCCATCACGCCCCCCTCAAGATGGGATTGGTGTGAGTAACAAAAACCCATCTTGAACAGAAGAGACTGGAAAATAGCAGGGGGAAGCAGCTTGGTGAAACCATCAGAGATATTGGAGGAGGAGTAAACATGAAGGGGATCAATGAACCCTTCTGTGTAGGCATCCCTGACATAGTGGCAATCTATTTCAATGTGCTTAGTCCTCTCATGAAATCTGGGATTCTGAGTGATGTGTTGAGCAGCAGTATTATCACAGAGAAGAGGGATAGGTAGGCACAAAGGGACATGAAAATCAGTAAGAAGATAGGATATCCACTTGAGTTCAGAAGTTGTCATAGACATAGCCCTGTACTCAGATTCAGCTGAGGATTTAGAAACAGTGTGCTGTTTCTTGGACTTCCAAGAGATTAAGGATGAACCAAGAAAAACACAGTAACCTGTAGTGGATCTCCTTGTGATCTTGCATGTGTTCCAATCAGCATCACAATAGGCTGACAAACTGAGAGAGTTATCAGCAGGGAAAAATAAGCCATGTGTGATGCAGCTGGTCAGATATCTGACAATGTGAAGAGCTGCTTGCCAATGATGCTCAGTAGGACTTTGTACAAATTGAGAAAGTTGATGCACAGCAAATGTGATATCTGGTCTGGTGAAAGACAGATATAAAAGCCTACCAACCAGTCTCCTGAATGGACCTGCATCTGAGAGTAAGGGAGAAGTTTTATCTTCCTGTTGCCAAGAAACTGGCAGAGGACTTGGCACAGGTTTACAATCCTTCAGATGCAAGTCTGAAATAATATCTCCAATATACTTGGATTGACTTAAGAACAGTCCCTCAGATGATCTAGCTATTTCAATCCCAAGGAAATATTTGGCACAACCCAAGTCCTTAATGGTGAACAACTGATGAAGATGAGACTTGAGTTTGGCAATGTCAGCATCAGAATCTCCAGCTATAAGTACATCATCCACATAAATGAGCAAGGCAAGACATCCAGTAGCTGTGTGTTGAAGAAATAGACAATGATCATTCTTAGATTGGGAAAAGCCATAAGAAATCAGATGCTTAGTGAATTCAGCATTCCATTCTCTGGATGCTTGTTTGAGACCATATAAGGACTTTCTGAGTTTGCACACTTGCCCTGGTAAAGCCTTAGTGTAGCCTGGGGGAGGAACCATGTAAACTTCCTCAGAGATGTAGCCATGCAGAAAAGCATTGTTAACATCTATTTGATGCAAATTCCAAGATTTTGCAGCTGCCATGGCCAAGAATAATCTGACAGATACCTGTTTAGCAACTGGAGAAAAGGAATCATAGTAATCCACACCTTCAATTTGACTGAAACCCTTGGCCACAAGCCTTGCCTTATACCTCTCTACTGAACCATCAGCATTGCATTTAACCTTGTATACCCATTTACAGCCAATAGCCCTCTTTCCTGCAGGCAAATTCACTAGATCCCAAGTGTGGTTAATTTCAAGGGCATCTAGTTCAGCAGCCATAGCTTGTTCCCACTCTTGTATTCCACAGGCATTTTTGTAAGAATAGGGTTCAGGAATACTGGATATTTGTGCAACAAATGCCATGTGAGAATCAGAAAAAATAGGAATACATGTGGAGGATTCAGTCACAGTATTGACTACAAAGTCACTCATCCAGTTTGGTCTTTTAACCACTCTGGTGCTTTTCTTAGAAGGAACAATGAGGGGAGAATGAGATGAAGAACTATGAGGAGAAGACTGATCATGATGAGGATCATCAGAATCAGATGCATTGATGAGAGGTGAGGGTGGAGGAGAAGGAATGGAGTGGGAAGGAATACGAGGAGAAAGAGACTGAAGTGGTGACTGAGAAGGTATTGGAGAAGTAGAGTGAGAGGCTGAAGGATGAAATGGTGTAGAAGAAGATTCAAAAGGTACTGTTGGTAAGGGAATGGAGGTATCTGTTTCCATTTCAGGAAAAGGAATGGACAAGGACTGTGTTTTAGAATAAGGGAACACAGTGTCATGGAAAACAGTATCTCTGGATACAAGTATCTTCTTAGCTGAGATATCAAAAAGCTTGTATCCTTTATGGCTAGTTGAATAGCCCAGAAACACACATGGAAATGCTCTGGGGCTGAATTTATGTTTGGATGGCTGAAGATTGGAAGCATAACAAAGACAACCAAACACCTTGAGGTAATTGTAATCTGGTGACTTATTGAAAAGAAGTTCATATGGAGATTTCCATTCAAGAACTGAAGAAGGAATTCTGTTTATGGTGTAAGTTGCAGCTAGAATTGCATCCCCCCAAAAGTGTAAAGGAAGACCTGACTGAAACATGAAAGCTCTTGCAACTTGGAGTAAGTGTCTATGTTTTCTCTCTACTACACCATTCTGCTGAGGAGTGTGTGGACAGGATTTTTGGTGCAATATTCCATGATTAGAGAAAAGTGATAGACAAGAATTGTTGATAAACTCAGTTCCATTATCTGATCTTATAGTCTTTACTGATGTTTGGAACTGAGTTTTTATCATTTTCAGAAAAGAGTCAAGTAAATCATTGAAAAGAAGTTCATATGGAGATTTCCATTCAAGAACTGAAGAAGGAATTCTGTTTATGGTGTAAGTTGCAGCTAGAATTGCATCCCCCCAAAAGTGTAAAGGAAGACCTGACTGAAACATGAAAGCTCTTGCAACTTGGAGTAAGTGTCTATGTTTTCTCTCTACTACACCATTCTGCTGAGGAGTGTGTGGACAGGATTTTTGGTGCAATATTCCATGATTAGAGAAAAGTGATAGACAAGAATTGTTGATAAACTCAGTTCCATTATCTGATCTTATAGTCTTTACTGATGTTTGGAACTGAGTTTTTATCATTTTCAGAAAAGAGTCAAGTAAATCATGGACATGATGTTTCAAAGAGATTAGAAAAGTCCATGTTGTTCTTGTGAAATCATCAACAATGGTCAAGAAATATTTACAACCATTTAAAGTTTTGACTCTGAATGGACCCCATAGATCAAGATGAATCAACTCAAATGCATAAGTACTTTTAATTGAAGAACTGGGAAAGGAAGGTCTACACTGTTTTGCCAAAGGACAAACAGTGCATACAGAATTCATTACAGGGAAATTGAGATGTTTCATAACTGCATCAGAAGGATGCCCTAGCTTGTAGTGAAGTACTTGTTTATTTACAGAAGATAAATGACTGGAAAATAAGGCTATGTGTGGGGACATGTGCTTTAAGCTTGAAACTGACAGATGTTTCCTCATTTCTTCTGGCAAAAAGGCCTTCTGATTGAGTATGTATAAACCATTGTGCTCAGGTATGACAGCCATGACCTTGTTAGTCTTGAGGTCCTGTATTATACAGACATTAGGATGGAAATCAAAATGACACTGTGACTGTTTTGAAAATTTACTGACAGATAACAAGTTGAACTTGAAGCATTCAACATGTAAGCACTCAGGAAGACTGATACTGTTACTGATGTTTACTGAGCCAATGGCATCCACAAAAACAGTTGACTTATCAGGGAGATAGATTGGAGTTTTATGTGTGACAGATTGAAGAGAAGTAAAAGCTGAAGCATTACCACACATATGAGATGATGCACCACTATCCAATATCCAATCATTACCCTCAAAAACTACTGCAGAATTAACAAGATGTGAAAGTAAGCTACCTGAAAAATCTCCAAGATGAGCAAAGTTTATGAACTCGGAAGATTCTCCTGTCCCCTCCTTAGCTTTTCCTTTGATCATCTTAGCTAGCTCCTGCTGAATCAAGGACTGTATCATAGCCTGCATATTCATTGAACCTTTGTTGTCCTCCATCTCAAAAGGACTGTGTTGACTCATCTGATCCTCTTCATCACTGAAGTTCCCTTGATTAGCAGCAAAGGCTCTTTGCTTAGCCTTGACAGCTTCTGGCCACCAATCTGGATATCCATGAATCCTGTAGCAAGTCTCTTTTACATGCCCTGTCTTATGGCAGTAATCACACTTTAAAAATCTCTTTGCCTCTATTTCCTTCTGCTTCTGAGCAGCAGCCTTAGCAGCATTATACTGCCCTGAAGCACCAGCTTTACCACCATTATACTGACCTCCAACACCAGGATTCTGTCTCACAAACATAGCTGAGTTTTCTCCTGAAACATCATAAGAGTGTTGTGCATCTCTGTGCTGTTCTTGCTTATGGAACAGTGAGTATGCCTTGGACACAGATGGCAGTGGATCCATAACCAATATCTGGCTTCTTAAAGCATCATGCTCATGAACAAGACCTCTCATGAATTGAACTAGTCTATCATCATTTAGTCTAGCATCAACCAAATTTTTAAATCCACAGATACAAACACAATCACAGCACTTACAAAGCATTTTTGGCCTAATAATATCAAGTTCATCCCAAATATGTTTCATCTCAGAGAAGTATTGGTTCAATGATTTTGTACCTTGCTTCAGATCTGCTAAGGTATCGTTGAGCTGATAAAACAACGTTCCTTGCCCTTCTCCAAATCTTTCATGAATCTCATCCCACAGTGTCTTCGCATCTCTTGCAAACGCGAACCCCTGGAGCAAATCTTCACTGATCAAATTCTGAATCCACGCTATCAACGTCGAATTCACCTTCACCCATTGATCATAGACTGGCGAGTTCTCTGCTGGTTTCCGGTAAGCTCCAGTCAGAATCGCCATCTTCCCTCTCGCCTGAAACGCGTTCACCATTGATTCTCTCCACGTGATGTAGTTTCTCTCAGTCAATCTCTTCGTCACGATCGTTAAATTGGCATGATCGGAGCTCGCCAAATATAGTGGATCGTTCTCATGGATCTTCACGAACCCATCCTTGTCGACTGGATACGGGTTCCTCACGACTCTCTGGCCGCCGCCGCCACCACCACCGTTGTTCGCCATACTTTCCGATCTCGTTCCCTCTGGATCTATGCGCCTGTGCGCTCTGATACCATGAAGAAATGTTCAGTCTCAAGGTCTCCGCTCCGAAGAGACGGTTGCAAAAGGATCAAATCAAATCTTGGGGAAAATCTATTGAATTTCTCAAATGGAAAAGATGCTGCTGCTGAGCTTATATACAAGAGTAGACCACCAATTCTTAGGTGCCAGCCAAAACGACAAGGCATAGGTGTCGTTATTTGGACTCAAAAATAAACTAACAGTAAAATGCAACAGACTTCAAACAGTGCAGACTTCAAACAGTAAAAAGACTTCAAATAGTAAAATGCAGCAACTTCAAATAGTAAAATGCAGCAGACTTCAGGATCATTCCATCAATATTGTTTTTTTCACTACTAACAAGCGTAGGATATTAGCAAATGTTACAATAGATTTCTTTGCTTGCTTTTCTGGAGTTTTAAGGATAGAGTGATGATGATGACAATCTCCCTTGGATTTTTGAGTTTGCTGTTTTGTTATAGTTTTGGTCTGAAATGATGATGATGTTCTCCTTTTGTGATCACAGGAAGATTAGTCGTTTATATGTGTAGATTTCTGAATTTTAGGTTTTGGGATAGACTATTGGCGATGGTCCCTTTATGTGCTAGGAAGATTATTGATTAGTATGTGGATTTCTGAGTTTGGGGTTAATAGAGGATGATCTCTACAGACCTGTAGTGAATTGCGTGGGTTTGAGTTTTGATCTTCTATACCAACATTGTTAGTGTTTGTAAGCGCTTTTGTCTTCATAGCCTTAATGTTGTTTGTCGGATGCAAGTGGTGGTGATGATAATTTATTGGCTCTGTGTTGTCTTGCATGTAATATTAGTTCTCTCATCATATCTGGATTTGATATGCTAAAAGTGTTATCTTATCATTTCAGATAATGTGGACTTGGGAACTGCTTGCGGAAAATATTACCGGGTTGGCTGCCTTAGTGTCATTGACCCAGGTGGAGTTTTGTTCTATTTATCCCTCTGCCTAATTGGATTGTCTTGGTTTGCTATGATGGTTTGAAATTTGTTGTAATTTTGCAACTATTGTACATTTTCAGGTGATTCGGACATCATCAAGAACCTGCCTAGTGACCAGTGAGGAATTATCAATCTAGGCAAATCTCTCATTCTTTCTTGGCATATACTTGTAATCCTTGATTCTGGGTGTGACTTGTTGCATGTGGATGTGGTGGTTTCTTCACCTTTGTTCCATCTCACGTTAATGGAAACAGTTAGTGTTTCTACTAGCTTATTATGTCGTTAATTTATCAAGTTTTTGTTGGATAATTCAAATCCATTGCAACCCTATGGCTCGTAGCTTTTTGCAACCCTATGGATAATTCTACTTTTGATTACTCAACTAAACTTAAAAGTAATTTATGCTTTTGATGCAGACTTGATCATCAATTTTTTCTAAAATTTCACTTTTTGATTACTCAACTAAAATTTACCCAAATTAATTAACTTTACAAAATGATTCAAACTTAATCACCATGCATTGCTTTTTTTACTATCAAACGATTTTAAAAAATATGCATGAACATGAATTAACATTGAAAGGTTTGGTCTTCGCAAGAATTAAATTTCCGAGTTTGTAATGTCAGGTTTAAAAAAATAATTCAATGATTACAAATGATTTACAAACCCATTTTGCGTTGTAAATGATTTCATATCTAGACGTCACCTCATCATACATCGCTACACGTCATCGTACCTCAATGCCGCTTGATCCTACATCGGTGTCACCTCATCCTCATCTCCCATGACCACTATCACATTTTCGACAACAAAACCTCAATGTTGACTATACAAACCTCAACGTCCACAACACAATACAACCCCATTTTTCACAACACAAGTCCAACAACTTTTGTATAATAGAAATTTTTACAATTTTTAGAGATTTTAGACTCTTTTCAAATCCAACAGATTATGTATTTTTTTATTATTATAGAGATTTGAGGAGAGAAGAAAATATTGTTCTCCTTATTAAATGCTCTTAAAAAGTCAACAATTGGTGCAAATTAAATAAGGAGCAACTCCTTATTAAGAAAAGTGCTAATATGGAGCACCATTGTGGATGCACTTAGCTATCCAAATCTTCGCTTTCTTCCCAATTGCTATTTTAGAGCTCTATATAGCATAATTGTTGGAGCTTAAATATAATGTGGACAAAATCTCTAAATTTTACAATTTTTGCTATTTTAGCATAACTATTGGACTTGCTCTTAACACCCAAAATAATGCGGGGTGATCAAATTTGAACTATTTCATAAAGTTTGATGATGAATTTTGGGTAAGAATTAGTTTAGTGATCAAAATGAAATTTTAGGCAAGTTCGATAAATACAAAGACTCAGGCTTATTACATGTCCTGGATTCCGACACATGTAGTACACGATTCCAGTTTTCGAGCAACAATCAACAAGTAACTATTAAGGTTTATGTGTAACCGTTCGAGCAACTTGATATACTCCCTTAGTCCCAGCCCATTCTGCAAAGAGAGACAACTAATCTTTTTTTACCTTTCAAAATTACTATTTTACCCTTATAAAATTTTGCGGTAATACCCAGCCACCCCGCCTCCCTCTCTCCACACACATGCAGAACAATTACTCCAGAACTTGGAAAGTAATCAAATCGAAATCCTAAATCTGATCCAATCAAAATCAAAATCAAATCCAATCCTTCCATTCCAAAAGAATTCATCCCAAATCCATTCACAAAATAAATCGAATTGAAACCCAATCAAAATCAAAATCAAAATCAACAACAAAGGGATTTGAACACATCAGTTGAGTTCTATTGGTCATGCGGTTGGATGTCAAAATAACAAAATAATTCAGGTTTATCTTAGCTGATTATATCTCATGTGGTTGTTCTCTTTCAGATTCATGTATTGCCTTGTTGATATCGTTTTACTTAAATTGTACCCATCATCCCACCCCATTAAGATTGTACCCATCATCCCTAATGGATGTGATATGAAAATTGTACCCATCATCCCGTATCTACTGTGACTTGAAGGAGCGATTTGGCTATGAAATGGTCTACATTGAAATAGGAACTAATATGGTTGAAGGAGTTGCACACAGAAATTCAGGGAATGCCTACATTTGCCCTAGTACTGGAAATCAAGTTCCATGCCACCGTAGGCTTAAAGCTGAGATCCACCGCCATTTAGAATCTTGCATGTCTTGGTACGTGTGCCATACGATAAATCCTTCCATGATTAAACTTATGAAACTGATAGGACAAAGTTTAGGGGTGTTGATTGGATTTGATAACCACGGACGGGTTTGGTCTATAAGCTTACCTATAGATGGTATAGAGGAGGATCATTTTAGGCAGGGTGATTCTCCAAGGGAGTACTTGGACTCGTTGGACAGAAGTCTCATCATCTTCATTGAGACTACTAAACGTGGGTGAGGTTACTCAAAAAGAGACCAACTCATGGACAACATTAAATACCCCGAAGAGGATGAGAGTGACATAGGAATGGATGATTTAGAGCATAAACTTCGGAATATGCTAAAGTATGGGGCTGACGAGGATGACATGGAAATGGATTATGTAGAACATAGATTTTCGGATATGCATATGTAGGGGAATGCCGAGAGGATGTCATGGTAAAGTTTTGAATATGCGCTATGATTTTTAAATGCAAGTTTCTACGCCATGAATAGTTCAAATGTCTAACTTTACTTTTGTCAAGGAAGAAGAAGAATTCCTTAATCCTTTTCCTACTTGTATACTGATAGCTAATTTTCTTTATTAGCATGGACCCGCTGTTTTTTTTTGTTAAGGTTTAAGTTTATTCATTTGTGTAGGATTTGGTGTTTAATACAATTGGATCACTGAGGTTTTATCAGTTTAATCAACCATGTCTATATTTTTTTAAAGGTTATAACTCTATATCATATATGTTAGATTACATGATTGTCCAAATTTTACTGAAAAAACACACACCGTGCCTCTTGTGAGTCAATATACACATAAATTTGTATCTACACAAAAGTAATAAATTTTTAAGATGACCGAAATCAAAAGGGAAATACAAAAAAGTGAATGTTGTGTATGATGAATGAAAAGATAAAATTGAATTTTTTAACAAAAAGAACAAATAATGAGTAATAGACTAATTGTAATATGAATATACTCCATCCGCCCCTTGAAGAATGTCTTACTTTTCAATTAAAATTTTTCATATAATGTTTAACCATTACGAGAGCGTCTTCGGTAAGGTCACCTTATGTAAAAGAAGACCAACTTCTAGAACTTTGGGGGTTACTCCACAATTATTCTAATTGTTTGGACTACATTATAGGAGCCACAAAATTATGGGGACCTATTTGCAAAAATAATTTTATGTTTAATTTACATTTCCTCTTTCATCTCCTTCCACCACCGCCAGCGGACCACCGCAGTGCCGCCACCGACCACCACCGGAAATATTTCCCAGTCAATAATTCCGGCCAGTTCCGGCCAAATTTAGGCCGAATATTTTCTTACAACTTTTCCGGCCACCATAAATGCCTTGATGTTTCTAGTAAATGACTTGATGATTTCAAAGTTGATGTTTCACACACATGACTTGATGATTTCCAAATTGTTTCACCCATTTGACTTGATGTTGATGTTAGTAGAAAATGAATTGATGTCGATGACAAAGAAAATAAAATTAAAAGGTCAAGTGTTGATCATGAAGGTCAAGTAAGTGTTGATGAAGGTCAAGACAAAAAGTTAAAAAGTCAAATTTTGATAAAAATCATGACATATAAGGGATTGAAACAAAGAGAGTCAAGCCCAAAACATTAACCCGTCAAGCCCCCACTGCTAGACCGCCGCCTCTATTGCCGGACCACCAAAAATTAATTCATCCAGCTAAATTCAGGCCAAAAAATTCCCGTGACTTTACCGCTATTGGACCGCCACCACCGGATTTTTCAAACATATTATAATTTGGGGGTTTTATATCGAAGTTGTTACTTACAAAAGTCCCACAGTTTTTTTAAAAATTTCACTAAACCCCATTTTTAAAAAAAGGTTTTGTATGCCCATACCCTTACCGTAATGTGCCCTTATTTAATACTTTCTCAACCATTAATAGCTTAATTTATATTATGTGCGTTGTTCCATGTTTTACAATTGAAAAATAATTACATTTGATTTCATCCATTATACAAAGCCCCTACAATAGTAAGTAAAAAAACCTCACACTCCTCATTTCGAAAAATCAAAATTGATACTAAGACTTGAAATCTACTCTTGCGACACCGAATGGATTTACAATGAGAAAGTGGATTCACGACATTCTTTTTACGTCAAACGTGCTTGTCGTCAAGTGTGAGGCAAGTTACATTCAAGCTATTAGCCAGGCTAACCAGGCTAGGCTTTTACATAAACACTATCAAGTTCCTCCTAGATTGTGGCTTGGTGATGGAAACACTTAATATATGGTTTCATGATAGCGCTGATGAGTTCAAGAGGGATGATATGATCCAACGGGTATTAGCGATGCATAAAGCATCGCCAAGCTGTAAAATCTTACGTACAATTGGAAATTCGGAAGCGACTGAATTGGTAGGGTAGCTACCTCTTTTTGAGTTTGTAGTTGCAAACAATATTATGTTTTTAACCTTCTTAGTTAATAGAAACATTATGGCCAGTTTTGCTTAGTTTTCATCAACTAGTCTTAATTTCAACCTCTTGCACTAATGTAAGAGCTCAAATGTATTGTGCCATATAAGGAAAAGAAGAAAGTATGAAAAATAACAAATTACTTGACTCGATCTCACTTAATATGTAATCTATCTTCTCCTTGGAGATCACTTAGGGCCGTCCATCAATTTAGTATAAATATAGTTGATGACATTTAAATTGATTCATTATGGTGAATTTTTTTACGAAATATTAATTTTCAGTTCATCTCAATTCAACAGAAAATAAACTCAAGATAATAGCAAGATCTTATTTCCATCAACCAAAAGAAGGTAAACTATCACAATTGATTAAAGTCGATTCTTTATTTATTTTTCTCAAAAATCAAATAATGTGACTATTAACACAATCTGATTACCTACACAGAAGCAACATATATATATAATCTGATTAACGTAAGTAAAAAATCTGGTTAGAGTTCGCACAATCTGAGTATTTGCATTTTTAACTTGTATAAGGCAATTTATTACATACACCGGGGGTACGTAGAGGATGGTACCCCCAGACCCTTTTAAGTAAATAAATTAAGTATTGAATATAATAATTCCAAAATAAACAGCACGTTCGTAACCACGTTTGGAGAATATCGTAACTGTAAATTAAATCCTGATAATAAACAGCAGCAGAAAATCCATATCTTCCAGTTTGTTGCGATAATCATTATCTTAGTTTTCATTCCTTTCTTATGCAAATTATTAACGATGACATCGCAAAATAATCCATGCGAACCTATCCCATTCAACAGAGGAGAAGGTATTATTCTATGTTGCCATACATTTAATACATATTTAACCTTATTTTAATACCATAACAACCTAATCATTTAATACCATAAATCGAGATGGGTTGCACACACCCGTTTATCTAACATGCACATTCACAGTTCCACAACAAAACAGTAAATACTATCTCAGTATAAATTTTCCATATTACATTCCACAATTCCAAATGCATGTTTATAGGTTGGACAGTATATATAAATGCACATCCATCGTCTATAGGTTGCACACTCAATATATATAAAATGCACCTACATTGTCCATACGTTTTACCCTCAATATCTATAAATTGCACATTTATAGTCAATAGGTTGCACAATCAGTATATACAAAATGCACATCCATTACATATAGGTTGCACACTCAATTTAATTAATATAAAATGCACTTCTATGAGTGTCATAGGAAAATGAAAATATACTTAGTTAGTCCGTTAAACTTCCAATGACATTATGAAACATTTTCGGTGAAATCCTTATCTTTAAACTAGGAAATTCATTTCTGTCTGTCCTCTTTTTTCCATCGTCATTCACTTTCACCACTGAACTATGTTTTCTTTTCTTTGATCCTTCTCCAACTTCCATCCTACTAGGAGAAATCATCCAGTTTAGTCTCCTATCTTCTTCTCCCATGACCTTCTTCATCTTCAACTTTAATTTTTGATTCCTACAAAATAATCAATAATCAAAAATAATTAAGAAGGCTAATTAACCTGGTCCAAATTGCACAAACCAAATTACATCCATTATATCCCAACAACATATATAGCTTATGTCAAATAATAATTTAACACCATTCCACAAAGTATCATATTATCCGGTTGCACAATACTCTAATCCACCATGCACATACACCAACACATAAATGCACATACAACAACACATAAATGCACAATTACCATCACAATAGTCAAATAAAATTTTACCATTACTTATCAGGTTATCCAAAATGCACAATACCATATTCCACCATGCACGTATATCAACACATAAATGCACAATGCACAATGCACATTCACTGTCTATGGGTTCCACGCGCCCTTTACCAAAAATACACCCCAATATATTATAAATGCACAACTATAGGATGCACATTCACTGTCTATGAGTTGCACACGACCTTTACCCAAAATACACCTCCAATATATTATAAATGCACATTCACTGTCTATGGGTTGCACGCGCCCTTTACCAAAAATACACCACAATATATTATAAATGCACAACTATAGGATGCACATTCACTGTCTATGAGTTGCACACGACCTTTACCCAAAATACACCTCCAATATATTATAAATGCACATTCACTGTCTATAGGTTGCACACACATTTTACCTAACATACACCTCCAATATATTTTAAATGCACATCCATAGTATATAGGTTGCACACGCCCTTTACCTAACATACACCTTCAATAATATACACGCTCATTGTCTATGGGTTGCACACTCGTTGATATATAATGCACCGTCGGAGTTCCACACCAATAAACTATAAATACTATACCCAGGATAAATCTTCATATCAAAATAACAAAAGTGCACAATATTGTATTCCACCACCAGAATGCACATTTAAATCACCAACATCACAATAACAAAATTATTCCAAAATCTTACCTCGACACCCCATTATTTTGGTCAACAAAATCATCATCACCATTCGTAAATTCAGAATTATTTTCCATGACGACATCAATAACAACCATGGTAATAGTATTACAAGTCCATCAACCTACAATACCATGAGAATTATCGAATCAGTAACTTACAAAATCAATAATGATGTGCAGTATGAATACAATTTGGCACCAAATTACATGATTACGTAGAGCCGTTTCCAAAAGAAAATGGAAATGTTGTGCAGCATCAAAATACAATTGGGATGTAGTTTCACAATGTTTAGTTCGTGGTGAATGTGCAGTTTACCGACGGTTTACCCTACGAAATGGACAATAACGGTTATTTTTAAAAATAGTAATATTTTAATTAATTTCTGGTCATTACAATTTAATTTTCTTACAAAAAGAACCTTGGGGGTACCATCCTCTACGTACCCCCGGTATATGGTCTACTAATTGATATACATATATACGTGTTACATCCATAAAATGCAATGTCGCCTCAAAACAACAAATCCCAATTGCAACGCAATTATTTATTGTTATTTGCAGTACACCTAAAAGAAAACAAAATTTTTGAGTAACCATGGCCAGTGGCGGCAACGAAGCACCCGAACCCTACGCACCACCGCAAGAACCCGCTGATTTTGCCGCCAACGACCACCACCTTTACCCGGCCAATTACTTCCCGCATTTCCCCCAAACTGAAAACCCTAATTCTTACCCCGTCCCTCACCTTTTCTCCACCGGCGTTGACACGGCGTCGTTTCTTCCGGCCCCGCCCGGGACTGCTCCGGCGAACCCCTTTGCTGTTCCGTACACCTACCCGTACGGGTACCCAGTTTCCGCCCCACCCGCTTACCAGGACCCGAATCAAATTGGGGCTGTCTACGATGTTGGAGCTGTAAGTTTTTCTTTTACTAAGTTGTTTCGTTAGATTCATTCTCCAAGCTGACATGTTTTTCTTTACAGAATGTGAATACAAATCCGATGGCTTCTGTGGCTGGAATCTATCAGTGGACGAATGCTTACCAAAAGGGACCAAAGAGGCTCAAAATCGTGCAATCGTGGTACTGTGATGTTTGTAAGGTTGATTGCAACCGCAAGAACATTCTTGATCAGCATAAGCTTGGCAAGAAGCATAAGAAAAACCTCGAGAAGCTGGTTGCTGCTAACCGGAGTGCCATTCTGCCTGCCCCTGCTGTGTCGGGTCCAGCTGGCTCCGGCAGCCAGCTGATCGGGCCTAGAGAAAATCCGGTGAAGAAAAACGAAGATTTGGGTGCCAAGACTACAAAGATTTTGAAAGAAGGGGCTGCAGCAGATTCTGTCCGGGTTTGCACCATCTGCAACATTGTTTGCAATAGCGAAACCGTTATGAAGTTTCATCTTGCTGGCCAGAAGCACGCTAAGGAAGCAAAGAAGCACGCGAGGGCATGAAGACATGTTTCATATGAATGGCCCTATTTTCTTGAATCATTAACTTCTGCTACTCTTTTGAAAATGCACATTTTAGATGGGATGTTTTGTACACTTAGATAGTGTTAGGCAGAAGAACTAAACCATGTCGTTGCAAAGTGTTGAAAATGTTGTTCCTTTGACAGGTATTTTCATTCTGCATTGTTTCAAATAACAAATTCTAAAGATGCAAATGTTTAGTTAGTTCTAAGCTCAAGAAGTCTGACACGGATAAGATAACACAGAACAAAATAGTAGCAGCTACGGGGGCAGCCATTAATAGCAGGCTCTTCGGCTTAGGACAAATCCTTAACTTGCTCCTCGGGTTCAGTAGTGAAGTCTAGTCCAACAATCTTCATCGGACCGACATTAACTGCACAATCGAAAAACTCCAGGATTATAGACAAACTACCTAGTATCAAATGCAGTTTTGGATCAAAGCTCGTGGCAACATCTTGTTACTAGCAGTTTTTTAGAAATCCTGGCGGCAACATATTCATATAAACCAGGAAACAAGCTTTGCTCTATCTAGTTTCATTTCATGACTCATGTGATTTCAAATATACTTAAGTTCAGTAGCTAACCATCTTATATCACTAGAACAGAAGCAAAATAAAGAGGGGAATACAGTCATTAGTGAAATCAAGGATCTGAATCTCACCAATGGCATCCATGCCAACTAATTTTGGCATGAACTTTTTGATGTGGTCTTCAGCTGCTTCATCGGATTTCAGAGTCTCACATTCAAAAGAAACTAAAACCTTATTTTTTCCATCTTTCGGGTCAACCATGTCCACCACATCCTCTTCCCATCTGTAGCACACAAACACGGTAGCTAGTGTTAATTTAGACAGGGAGACTAAGAGCAAGTAAACATGAAACTATTTACAGACATCTCAAAGTTCAAGCATCCAAAACAAATTAGCACAACAAACTTAAGACATTGATTTTAACTAGTGAGCAGAAGATCTGATTCTCTTGGCAAATACTACCAATAGCCTCATCCGAATGGATCAGATTAAGAGTTCCATTCGAGACAACTTACCCATGAGCATGTTCCACATTGCAGAATCTAGCCGCATCATGCCCTCTGCATTCAACAATAACATCCTTCTTCTTTGTGCTCTATCAAATTCAGACATGCCAACGAGATGTGTCATCGGAAAGGTTTCACATTTAATACAAAGGTCAACACGAAAAGCACAAAACTACAACTCCATCGAAAATTCTCACAGTATAGTCAGTAAGGGTAAGCTTGATCAATCGGTAGTCCTCGCCCCTACTACATTCCCTTTCACATTCTAGTTCTGTTTTACACAAATAAAGTGGCTTAGTATCTCATCATCATAGTGCAAACAAAAACTAATCTTTATTCCCTTATACAATCCCAGAAATATGTCTCAGTGCTCAAAAGTCAAAATCTTTTCAGTACTTTATCCTTGCTACTCTTATTAACATAAATACAACAGCTGCAAATTCATCACAACAGATACAAGAAACATAATTTGGAAATTGAACCTTGTAATCAATATTGAAAAGAACAGTGATACCTATGCCGTGAAGGGCATAACAGACATTGCTGGGAAGCTGGATGAAGTGGCCTGAGATGGACCCACCAGGTAACAATGCAATTGAAGCAACTCCTTCCATTACTACCCCTCTGTTTACATCCATTTCACTATCACCTTTTGCCGTATCTACCACCCAAAACACACAAGAACGCCTTTTTTTTATGAGTTTGTTTTAAATGCAGTTGAAATCTCTTGGCAAGAACATTCAAAACGTATCCGAAACACACACAATAAAGATTCGAAAAACGAAGATGAAATTCAAACAAAATATACCCATTCGGTAGAGTAAACTCTCCTGCACTTGGTTCCAAGGTTGCTGAACTTCAATTCTACTGCTTAACAATTAACAGTTTGTTCAGAATCAATTTGAGCACGACGATGAAAGCCGAGTTCGCAGTACTATAATAGGATTTGGAACGGCAGAGCAGAATATTGAAGCTTTCTCATTATCCCCCACTATTTCTTCTCTTTTACATTTGGGTCCTTTTCCTTCCATTTATTTTTGCAATTGGGGTTGTATTTCTAATTTTTTTTATACTGAACTGGAAATTTTATGTATAGTAGCTAGGGTTGTTCAAAAAAATCAGAAAACCGTAATCCGACCGAAACCGAACCGTTATGAGAATAGGTTAATAGGTTAACAGATTAATAGGTTTAAAGCGGTTCGGTTAAACGGATTTGTAGGTTAATCGGTTCGGTTTATGGATTTAAAATTTTAATCCGTTTAATATTTTATATATTAATTATATTTATATATATATATTTAGACTTTCTAAAGCCAATAGAGTTAGCCTTTTATAATGGGATTTGAGCCTTTGACTTTCAAAATTCCTAAACCCTTTTATATTAGCAACCAGCCAACCATTCACGGATTCCCTTTGTAATTGTACGCCGAAATCGTACGCTGATCCCGCCGACCTCCGAGACTGAGAGCTCCTCCGCCGCGCCGCACCGAACCTTGGAGTAGTATTTAGATGATTCAAGAATTTGATGTTTGATTATTTTGTATGACAGTTGAATTGACAAATAAATGTTAGTAGTTGAATCATGGACTTTTGTAAAAATTTCTACCACGTCGGCAGTATTTTAGTGGTTACATTTTGATATTTGTGGTAGTCTTCCCTCTAGAGTGAATTTGTTCATTTTCTCTTTCCTCTTGTATTGTATTTCATTTTTTAATTTATTGTCAAAGTGATCGATAAATGTGTAAATCGATTATAACTGTGTAACCGAAAACATAAACCGAAACCGATATTAACCGAACCGGTATAACCGATAATACTATTGGTTGGTTAAAAGGTTTTCATTTTAATTGGATAAACTGGTAGAAACCGAACCGTTTAACCTGTAAACTTATTAACCAACCGTTGAACACCCCTAATAGTAGTAGCATATGCTGAATTTCTAAAATATTTTGATTTCTCAAATAAATTGAAGTTTTTAAAAGTGAATTGATGTGCAAATTATTTGGAGAAAACCAATGGTGATCAATTTTGAAGGGAATTTTTACAGACTTTCTACAATCACTATCCTTCATAGTATTTATATTAGAAATTGATAATGAGCATTCGATTAACTACTTTGACATAATGGTGGCCTTTTTATAAGATCTGTTAGCAAAAATTTAATATTGATAAATGTTCATGCCGTAAATAATGAAGCCTACAAATCTCACACACGGATAAATGTACATTGATAAATGTCCTGAAAATTGCTATGCAAGATCAAAATTGCAGATTTCTAATCATATGAACCGAAACGGAACAGCCAATTTATAGTAAACCGAAACCGAACAGCCAACTTCCCAGAAACTGACATAAATTTATACTCCCTCCGTCCCAACCAAAACTTCTTACTTTCCTTTTTGGTCCGTCCCAACCAAAACTTCTTACTTTCATTCTTTCCTTTTTAGGTAAAGAAAATAACTACAAAATGACAAATATACCCTTAATGAATTCTTCCAAACAACCATAACAATAAGTGATATTCCATTTATACCCCTTAAAACTCCACTTATATGATAAACAATACACTTTTCTTAAAATCCGAGCCAAAGTCAACTAAGAAGTTTTGGTTGGGACGGAGGGAGTAGTTGATAAAAGAATCATAGTAAATTTAACTTTAGTTAAGAAAGAAAATACTCAGTTAAAGAAATCGAAATCGATGCCGTTCTTCATACTTCAGCCCAATATGTTTCACAGAACAAACTCGCCCGTCATCTCGAAATCCGACCACGGCACTGTCATTGATTACTAACACTCTCCTCAACTCCATCATGGATTCACGGAATCACACAAAACGAAACACAAAACGCTCATAAATTACACTCAGAATCATCTACCTAACGAGGCAGCCACGTTGTAATGTTCGGCTTCATTTTCTGTCCGGAACCCAGAGTAGTCGAGGAAATCGTCCCGTAGAGTATCACCAGATCTAAAATCCTGCGGTGAGAATCCTGAACAAATAGCAGAAATTTGTTTTACAGAACAAATAGCAGAAATTTGTTTTACAGAACAAACTCTCCCATCATCCCCAAATCCGACAATGGCACAGTTACGGATTACTAACAATCTCCTCAACTCCATCATGGATTCATTTATGGTAGGGCACACGTACCACGGCATCTTCTCCTGCTGCAGCCTCTCTTCATCTTGCATATTACATCTACCCATCATGGGCATTTTAGACATTTGGCTGGCCATCTGCTGTTGCTGTTGCTGTTTATATTGGACGTTGGCCATCAGCTGTTGCTGTAGCTGTCTAAAATGGCTGGCCCTCTGCTGTTTAGACATAGAGCTTTTGCAAAACTCCGAAAATCCTAATGCAGTTCCAAACTCAACAGAAACCACTTCATAACCAAAACGCTTCTTCAACTCATGGTAGACAGGAACTAATGTTTTCAAATCACAATATCTCCCACCACCAGTGATGCAAAGGAAAACTTTACTGGCAGCTGCTTTCAGCTCTCCCACAGAAACCTCCATATCACTGACATTACCTCGTTTGAGACTCGAGGGTAATAATGACTCCAGTGTCAACTCTCGCACATCTTTCATCTTGTCTGCGATAACGGCCTCATATGTGAAAGGATATCCACTGATTCCCCAGCCCCGCATCACACGATCTCCATACATGTCCAGACGCTCAACACCGGGTCCCACCACCATCAGCTTATCACGTACAACATAGTCTTCTATCTCGTCACAGCCATATTTTTTAGTGATTCGCCACAATCGACGGCTAACGGAGTTGTTGAAGGGCAAGCACCACCAACTCCGGCATGTTGAGTGCTTCCGTAGCACATCATCCATCTCCTCCTTGAATATATCTGGGTCCGGAAGTCTTTCAAAGTCGAAGGGCAAGTAAACCACCACTATTTCAAACACCTTACCGTCTTCCCTGCACTGCTCATACATCTCGCAGAGTTTGGGAATGAGATTACCCTTACAGCACAGCAACAGCCCCACGTGCTTATCATCATTCTTGCTCATCATCAGTTGGGAAATTGGTACCCGAGTACCACTGCCAAACTTATAAACATAATCAGGGGAAGAGTCATTGCACCGCAGAACTGCCTCCAAGTTGTTAGCTTTCTCAAATATCACTTTCCGGCATTCCTCATCAGCTTTCCTGATAGCCTTTTCAGTAAACGGAAAAGCCTCGCCTCCATAATATGTAAATATTTTCAAGCGAGGACAAACCTTCCCCTCCGCATCCAGATAAAGATGCCCAAACACACTAT